>SDVV010031284.1:0-11568 GCA_016164225.1 Gammarus roeselii
ATAGCAACGTCTGATTTTCCTTCATGCCTGTTGTTGTAAATTTTATGTGAGAATAGTGTTGAGTACCCTAAACAAAGCATTACACTATTTGTAAGCCACTGATGGCAACAATTTTCGCTGAGCGTCTCAATAATAACAACCAAGTGACTGTCGGGTGGGGCATGATCAAACGTTGGGGAGTGTCTCGGTCTCAGTAATTTCTCATCAGGTGAGCTCTAGCTTCGGAGTGTGAATATGGATGGTGTCATCAGTTGACTACGTGAATTCCCAATTCAACAAATTTATCTAATTCTTTGCTTGAGATTTTTATGTATCATTGTGTGTAGCCGGCTTAAATGTTACAGAATGGAGAAATGACGTTCGAGGACGTGATGAATGCGACATGGCTGACGAAATACCATATGATAAAGTGGCGGGATATAATTAGATGATGTGATGAAAATTGCTCTGCTCTACTCCCACCTGGCAGTACAATTTTACCCCTCTCAAAGCTTGCTCCATCCGTCAGGGAACTCGTAACTGTGCTAAAAAATGTTAAACCAAGAAGCATGTGCATTATGCTCAGAAGCACTTGTGAAAAAAGTTTTTTGTTGTTGAAGATGAACAAAATAGAGATGTAATCATAATGGCAGCACCCAACAGGAAAATCTTTAATGCAATGTTCTCATTTGCTACAGACTCAACTCTCATCCTGTGGACAAAATATTTCCTCACATCAAGGGACCCAGACCTTGAAAACAGATATCTACAGGCATGGAACAGAGTCCTCGTGGTCCTTTGGTAATTACTTTATCAATGACTCCAAGGATTCCAACCCACCTGTAGGTAGAAAAAATGGTAAAGGCCCAGGAAACAGTCCCCAAAATACACAAATTTCTGCAGAGTAGTTAACAATCAAATGAATAATATGTTGATGGCTACTCATGACTCAAAATGTTATGCAAAAACTAATGTCAAATTAGGCCTACCCTAACCCAGTCTAACTTGATAGTGTATTTCTAACCCACAGCGCAGCTGTATGTAGGTACAATTCTCATCACATACCACTGCCCTGTGTGTTAGAGAGGCATATCCAAGGGACAGGCCATGCAGCTGCCCTGCAGGGTCGAGACACATGCCCCTAATATAGGTCTGGTAGGTTGTTTTAAAAATTAGCAAGCACACTACATTGACCTCAAACTCAGGTTTATTTATGTGTCAAAGCATTTGCATCAAAGCAGCAGTGATAGAATAGATGGCAAGAGAACATGTAGCAAACATGGACAGAAAATGACCTGCACCTCGGATTTCAGGAACAGATAAGAAGAAACAACCAGGTTTCAGCCTGGGCATGCTTCTTGCCTTGAAAGCCTCAAGACTGCCTAACCATCTCAAGCAAAGCCAGAGTGCAATGCAGGACAGAAGGCACAAATGCCACGGCGCACCAGAATTATGCTGAGAGCAATTGAAGAGCTTAGAAGCAAAGTTGCATAACAATGTTGGCTATTCATGTTGTTTCTACGCAAACACAAATGCAGTTATGCAACTCTGCTTCTCAGCTGTTCAATTAATGGGTATGAAAAATCCTGAAATTCCGAAATTGTGCATCAGCTAACTGACCATACAACGATTGAGTTTGTTTGCATCAACATGAAAAAAGTAAATATGCTCTATAAATACTAAAAATCTGGCCTGAGAAAACTGAAAACTTCACTCATCAGATCAGCAAGAATGTGAGTATTGTGCACTATCCCAACAGGCATGACATTCCACACCCCCAACACTGCACATCTTGCACTGAAGGACCTACTGCTGTACTGCGGACATTGAGCAAAGACATTATACCGGCTTCAGCAAATGACCTTTAGTACTAACTCCAAGCAAAGGAAGATATTGACCAAATCCTCCAATTTAATACATGAAATTACTTTATACTTGAAATTATTTTTGCTGTTACAGCATAGATGCCACCTGACCTGCAGCTGTGAGTCACTTTCCACTTTTGCTGCAGCAACAGAATTTGCATGTTGCTGCCACATTCACCATTTAAATCCTGGCTTGGGGTTGTGGTGAAGTAGAGTTGCACTCACAGCAGATATGAAATGTGTCAAATCAGCTTTTGGATCTCAAGATGTTTGCTGTGGTCAAATTTAAAGTCTTGAGTATTACCTCAAGACTTCAAATTTGTCAAAATAGTATATACCCTTTACCTTCTTGACTTTTTTTTTGAGGAAAAGCTTCTTAGTGCAGCTTCAAGCCTTTCTAGATATTTCTGTTTATGTAGGTCCAGAGAGAACAGCAATAGGCTATAACTGGTTGGATAAAGCGTCAACATTGTCTTTTTATCTCAATACAGAGAGGTTTGTATGACCCAAAAACAGTTTTCTGCCACTACTTTCTATGCAGTGTTCTTCATTGAATAAAGCATTGTTTACATATGTATGCCACAGGCTTACATGCATTCTTATCTTCACTGTCATCATTATTGCTAGAATGATGAAAAAATTAGGTCAATATTTCCCATATCTTAGAAATTCAAGTTTGGATTACATGGATTGATGATTTTACCAGCCCATCAATAGATTATTTTCAGATCAGTTGGGAATTTTTCAGGGTGATGACAGGTCTGGGGATTACGTTAAAAACCAAAGGGCCCCAGAATGTTTTTCATGAATGGAACGTCTAGGAAAGCCCCATGAATGTTTAGGAAGGTTCAAGGGCTTGGAAAATTTTGTCTGCTATTTAGGGATTTAAACCACCAAGAAAGGTTAGGCAATTAGTAGGGCTGTAGGGAAGGTGGAGGCCATTATGGGATATCATGAAAAAATTTAGTTCTGTTTTTCTGGCATTGAAAGTGTGTATGTATAATTATTGTACACTTATTGTCGGTTATCAGGTTCAGGTACTTATCAAAGTGAAACGATGCCTTATGTCTTGCCACTGATTGGGTGGAGGTTAAGAATGGATAGCTAGGTATTCAGGGAGATCATCATAGTCATTGTTTTTGATAGGGTATGAAGAACCCAACCCGGTTCAGACTTTTGAGGTTAGCATTCATGTACACAAAAGGTGCGGGAAAATGTTTTGATATATGGGATTGTCCCAAAAAGCCTGGATTTTTTCGCACCCAAAGCTGTTGATTCCTCGATTTTCTACATCTGGCATATCCTCTACTATGCCTAGCACTCTGGTATCATCTGCAAAGGAATAGACTAAACAATGTGAACAGTTTCCACTCAGATCATTAGTCATTATCAAAAAATGAAGAGAAGGCTAAGGACAGTATATATCTCACTAAGGATTTCTGCTGAGGCAGAGGTTTGCCCATTTGCAACTACACCTTGAGTTCTGTCTTTTAAGAGTTCTTGATCTTTTCAGTCCTAATTTCATGTAAACAACAAGACTTCTTTGTTCCATGCTGTCTTTGTATGTTCATACTCATTCACTTATTGAGTATGCATCCTGTGTTTGCACTACTAGTTATAGTACATGTTCAATTTTTCAGTTTCTTATTGTCTGTTATCAGAATTAGACTTTTAACAAAACAAATCTAGGCTCCTAAATTTACTACCATAGTCCATATCAGATGGTCCTTTTTTCTGATTCAATTCAAACAGCCTGCAATCTCCACAATATCTGGTGTTCCAAATGCAGTATGCATGCACAATACCTGGCTGAGTATTGAAATGTAGACATCATAAAATTAACAAATCTGCTGTTTACAGGAAAATAAAACTAGATCCCTGTAACAAAGGAGTACTCAAGGCACAAGCCATGCAAGCAACATTCCTGCCTTTCTTTCTCACCTAGGGGGTAAGTTGGTGTATGGAATGTCTTGCCTGCTAATGTAGTGAAGTTGACAGATTTTACTCACTATAAGATTGTTCATACTGATCTGATGCATGATGAGTTATTTAAAGTTTGACTGGGCTGATGAAGTTTAATTCTGTGTGTAGTAATGTATGAGCATTTTTATTTATTTATGAGTTGTGACCAACAGAATTAATGTAGGATCAGTGGCCTGAAGCATGGATTTCAGTTCTTGCCACCTCATTATTTTGCCTTGCTTTTGTGCCTCCTGTCCTGCTCAGCACTCTGGCTTTGCTAGTGTGTAAGGCAGTCAACAGGTAACCAAGGTAAGAAGCCTTTGCAGTCCCTTGCTTGCTCATGCAACCGTCAAGTTGGATCAGAGGAAGCCCAAAGCAAAACAAGCGATATGTAAGAGTAAAGGTTGAAAAAATATGATCAAATGCCTGACCTTGTGGAGGAAAGAACAAACATACATACAACCCACACAACATACACATGGAAAAAAACATTTGACTCTCCCAAAATGTGATCAGGAAAAATATTTACAGGCACAGATTCTGACTGGAAATCTTCAAATTCAAAATTGAATTCATCAATAAATAAAAAGACCACATATGACGAGAAGAAAATCCACTAGCAACTGTTAGTAAGTTGTCAGTTAACCTGAGTTAACAACATGGCCAGGCAGATTGTTCCAGTGCTTAACACAACTGAACCAACCATTCTCTTCATTAAGATGGCATCAAGAGCTTGTAGGCATGACAATGCTTTATGATGTGGAGCAAGCTAGTAAATGCCCCATAAATAAACTCTTCTCCATTTGTTGAAAAATATATATTCCAATAATTGAGATGTAACTTCAAAAGCATAACTGTCATCAAAAATAGGCTAAGGTATCTCAATTTAGAAGCATAATCAAGATCAGCCAATTCATTCACATTTTTAGTCCATTGCATCTTTATTGACTCCAATGTCTCAAGTTGCTAGCACTAGTTTTCCTCACACACTAACATGAGTACATGATAGGCATAGTGTGTACAACCAAAAGTGTGACCTTGAAACTGCAGACTGGATCTCGACCAATATTTTGCCAGCCGCCTAGAAACCCTCCCCACAAACTCCCTGATGTAGGTACTGGTAGAATGGCAACTGGAGATCAAAAGTAACTCCTATAGTTTCTATTATTACTTATCAACTGATGTTATACTATCTTACTTGATGTAATCCTGATTAAATCTTTGAACTAAAATTTTTGGCAGATGCAAGGCCTAGTTTGACAAAGTGCATAGTCTTGATGGATTTTAATCCCCATAGCCCATTATTACCAGAACCAAATGGTAGATTCAAAAATCACTCCAATAGAACTATTGGGAAATTGGTAACTATTAACATTTGCCTGCATTACCCACCAAACCTATGCAACTCAATAAACTTGTGAAATGGGGATAAATCCTGTCTATTTCTTGGTTTCATGTTTCCATATATTAGAGGCAAATGCATTATAAAAAACTATCTGATGAAGGAGGTCACCAGCTACCCATGAATATTTTCCAAAAAATATATTTTCTTAGCATAAAATATAAATAGACCCCCCAAGAGGAAAATAAATGATCAGGTCTTGAAGACTTAGCAAATAGCTTAGAACCTTCCACAACCATACTTCCAAAGTTGTGCAATTTGCCACTGCAGTCCACAACTTGCTGACTCTCTAAATGGTAGTAGACTAGCAGTTGTGGTTTTAGTAAGCAATAAGGGCAGAGTTGCCGTTCAAGTAGCAGTCTAAATAATCCATACCATTACTACAAACAGCCGTACTACTACTAAACAAAGTAGAAAGTGCCATTGCCGTTTCCAGAAATGCAGCCCTTGACTTAGATACTTTACATGTCTCATTCCTAAAAATACTACCATACCAAACCAAACTGGAATTCCCAATTATAGACCATTGCAATCTAAACATAGTCAGTATCCCAACAGTCTGAAGACAGGTATAACAATCTGCATTCCAATGCACACTGAGGGCAATAAAACATAGTCTGATAGACCAATCACACTACTCTAATATTGGGAAAGTACAAAGCTTATATAATATTGCTGCTACACCACATTCTTATCCACTTCACTATGTGGCTTCATGGATGGATAAGTCAACTACCTCTTGAGACTAGAGCAGCAGATCAGAAAAGGCCTGTAGGATAGGAGTCCCAATTCAGAAAGGTCCGCGTGACGGAAGTCCTCTGGCACCGGTATACATTAATTTGTCAAGTGTATTCAACGCAGTTGAATCAGGCTATACCTTCTTGGATGGGAAACAACTTGAGGCTGGTGTGCTCCATGAGGCTAAACTCAACCCTACACTATTCACTATAATGACAGCTTACATTCCCCAAATGGAAGGAGTATCTGTCTATTCCTGTGCAGATGACATTACCCAATCTGCTACTGCATTGTAATTGAACAAAAATTGAATGGTCTAGAAAACAAGGTCCATGAATAGTACTCGACATTACGGCTCATCCTCAACCTACAAAAGCAGTGCCATACATACTTCAACACAGGAAGAAGTAACCTCCAGCCTTCCCTCAGAACTAGCAACACAATTATCTAGTTGAAATTTCTGATAACCCTACTTGATGCCCCACTTCTCAATAATGTACACATCCAATAACTTTTTACCAGCTGTATGCACTTGTTGAATGCTCTGAAAATACTGCCTTCACCATGCTGGGTTTCCACCAGCAACATACTCAGATTATTCTAAGATTTGTCCTAGCAAAAATAGACAGGCCTAAACTTCTATGTCACAGCCTGTTGTAACTAGAAAAATACAAAATGCAGTGCTGAGACTAATCCTGGGTGCGTGTATGAGCTCCCCCGTTGTGGCTGTGGAAGCAGAAGCATATATTTTCTCACTTCATCTGCACTAAATGCATCCACTGCTCACCAGAACATAATATGGCAAATATCCTTGGGTTTACTGGAGGCAGATGGGACACTTGCTTGAACTCCTTCCAATTTAAGAGCTCTCAACTCATTAAATGGGTACTAGATTGAAATAGCAAGATGCCCAACAAATACTAACAACTTGACACCACAAGAGTCACTCATCTACTCACATATTCCATAGAAGAGCCTTCCTCCTGTCACATTCTAGTAGGAATGTACGTTGATGAAGGATATAGCATAAATGTCATAATATTATACTTTTCATAAACATTTTGTGTGGTTAGTCATGCTGTTTTCCTGTCTAAGCTCAAATCTTTGGGTGTTGATAATTCTTTGCTGACCTGGACCATTACATTCCTCTTGCAGAGTGATGCGTTTGTGTGAATGGCAGCATGAACCGTAGTCGATGCCACATTTGGGGTTTCACAATTGCTCTGTCCCTTTATTGCTGCTGCTGTTCTTGATGATGCTATATTATCCACATAACAAGTGGTCTTACATGCAAGTTCAACGCATTGGCAGACAGTTACAATTTTTACTCATAACATTTGCAAAAGGATGCTGAGCCTACTGCTCAGGTGCCTAGTAACTCCTAATTAGATTTGATACAGTAGATTCTGTTGCAATGTCCTGGATTCTTGTATCAAATCAAGTTCTACCAATTGGACCTACCCATAATTGAAGTGCCCCCTAGCCAGCAGTATGTGTATTTTGCATTGATCATTTCTGCAAGTTTACAAGTTGCTAGTTACTATTAATCCAATTTATTGTGCTGACAGTCATTATTATTATTATTAAATAATTTATTTCCATTGTCTAGCAATGGGTTTTCAATTTATCTTACATTAAACATAACACTTCATTATAATGTACACTGTTTGTATTACCGTAATTAATAGTTCAATTGAATTAGTTGCAGCCAATTGCTAGTATGCCGCAGGTTCTTATATTATGCAACAAATTATTGATAACAATATTATAATCAATGATCAATGGATAACATTTTTTTTGAGGTAAGAATCATGAATGTATGTTGTTGAGAAATCAATAATAAATGAGGCTGGGCAATCATGAATACACGGTGTGGGTAATTCACAAAAAATACATGGGGTTGGAGCAATTACGAATACATTGGGTTGGTAGGGGTTTGAAATTTCGAATATATTGGGCTAGGAAATCCTGAGAACATGGGGTTGGTAAACTAAGATATTGCGTTAACATATTGTTCAGATAGCTCTAAAAAGATTTATAAATAAAGAAGAGGTGAATAGACAACATGAATTATCCATAAAGAATTTACATAACACTGAATATCTGCACTTCATTACCGCAAGGAAATGATTAAATAATTGACAATCACAATAATTCAATACTGGAGTGCAGAAGTGGGATGAATATACTTCTGCTATAGCTTGAAGATAATGCACAATATAAGTTTAGGTGACAATGATTGTATCATCAAAAATAATACAGTGATTGGTAGATATAATTCAATGAATTATAATCACATTGCAACAAATTATGCAAGAAAAAAAAAGTCTGGCGTTGGGAAATCAATAATAAATGAGGTTGGGCAATTACAGTCTTGCATACTCAGAAGTCTTTGCATGAACATCTTGTTTGCTCTGCCTCTCTTTGTAACCTTGAACAAATTGCTGTGGCAGCAATTTGAAACCGATATTGAACATGTTTGTTACATAATAGTTTACAAACCAAGCTGAATCATCAATTGTCATGGACATGTTCAAAATGTGATCAGTGCACTGTGGTCTTTGTTTGTGTTCACACCTAAGTTCTAATCACAATTCACACTGTGCATTTGACACAGCATTTGTTCAAAATTTTGTCTTGTAAACTTGGTCATGGAAGAAGTATATATTATAGTACAGAATCAACCTAGTCATAAGTCAGTGAGCAATAATAAATTATTACTATTACATGTAACTCATCAGCTTGGTTTGTAAATTGTTAGGTATACTCATACATATCAATATTTTTTGTTTATAATTTTTGAAATAGTTCAATCATAGTTGAAAACAAATGAATGTTAATGAAGCACTTTTAATTGCATTTTTGTCAGTTTTATGTCATTCAATATTCATTTCTATTCATGTTATATTATCTCAAACCAATTTTAAAATATAAATACAGGGTGTTAGAAAATGAGAGGCACAAACTTTGACAGGAGCTATAAGCACCCAAAATGAACACGTGTTGAAGATGAGCAAAGAATCTAAACTACGGCCAGAGAGACATGAGTCAGCTGTTTGTAGACTTTTTGTCTGTTATTGTGGGTGCTGATCCTGATGACCCTTCCCCACATCAGTTTTTTCCTAGAAAATTTAGCGGGATTTGTGTGACTAGACTGTTCTTGTGTGACTAGACTGTTCTTGTGTGACTAGACTGTTCTTGTGTGACTAGACTGTTCTTGTGTGACTAGACTGTTCTCGTGTGACTAGGCTGTTCTTGTGTGACTAGCCTGTTATCCTGTGACTAGACTGTTATCCTGTGACTAGACTGTTCTCCTGTGACTAAACTGTTCTCCTGTGACTAGACTGTTCTCCTGTGACTAGACCTTTCTGGGTGGTTTAGACTAATCTTCTGCTCCTGGACCTAGTGGCATTCACCCTGGTGTTTTTGAAGTCATGTTCCTGTCAGCTGTCATTGCCCTTGTCTCTGGCCTGGAAGTTTTGCCAGAGGCCTGGAAGGAATCTTGTGTTTTTCCTAGATTCAAGTCTGGTTCAATAAGTAACCCTCTCAATTATTGACCTGTGAGGGGCTTCTGTTTGTTGTAAGGTGCTGGAGCAGGTTATTGTGTCCCAGGTGGTGTCTTTTCATAAAGATTCTGGCATTTGTCTGAGGATCTATTTGGTTTCAGGATGGGAAGGAGCACCAAAGACCAAATTTTGCTCACTTATGGCAAGGTTGCTGATCAGGTAGATGAGGAAATGGTTGTTGGTGTGGTCTTCCTGGATTTTTCAAAAGCGTTCTATATTGTCAGTCACTCGGTTTTGTTGGACAAACTAAGATGTGTGGGTGTTCCGGTTGTACTGTTATATTGAATTTGTTATTACCTGACAGGGAGTCAAATGTGTGTTTCTGTGGGGAGAGTTGTCAGTGACTTCTGGGAGGTGACAAGTTGTGCGCCCCGAGGTTCTGTGCTGAGTCTGCTCTTGTTTCTGCTGTATGTCTATCATGTTGCAGCAGGTGTGGCTTGTGAGTGGAAGGCCTTTGCTGACAACTTCAAACTTTATTTGAGAGTCCCACGCGATGTACAAGCAGTTGGCCTGGGTGTGTTTTCCTTGCAGAGGGATCTGAATTTGGTGCAGTCTGTTGTTGTCATGGAATCTCTTGTTAAACATTGACAAGTGTGTCTTTATGCATTTCTACTGGGGTTGTCTTGAATTGGAACAGATTGATGATAGAATTGCTTATAATTTGAATGGTGTGGTACTTGAGCTTGTCGACTCTTTCAGGGCCTTGGGAGTGCTTGTTGACTCGAGGCTGTGGTTCCATCTCTATGTGAGGAGTGTTGTAAGGAAGGCTTCCACTCTGGTGACCTGTCTTCTCCGCTCTATTGTCAACAGAAGTTCTGTTTTCATGGTCTCTTTGTTTGTAACTCATATAAGGTCCATCTTGGACTACTGCTCATGTGTGTGGAATGTGGGATATTTGGGGGATCTGAGATTGTTAGTCTGTGCAGAGGAGGTGGGCCAGAGAAATGGATGGGTTGGGTGGAGTGGACTAAGGTGAATGGCTCTAAGCTATGCAGTTGTTTTCTGTGAGGGGAGGTTGTTTCACTCTGATCTTGTGAAGTGTTGTGGAAGATATTCCATTGCTCTGTTGATTTAGGTTTGTCTACTCTGTTTGAAAGAGCTACGGATATTGGCACATGTGGGCATTCTTTCAAGCTATGGATGCAGATTATATTATTCTTGCTGTGTGCAGATTTGGAACCGGCTGCCCGCTGATGTGGTGCAGTGTGATTCACTTAGCGGCTCCAAGAGGGCCTTGTCGAAGGAGTTAGGGGCAGTGTTGTATGAGTTTTGCTAGACCCAATTTGATGTGATCTTGTGGCTTTGTTTGTGTTGCTGACAGCAGTGTGCAGTTGTTGACCATCTTCATTGTTTTATTTTCTTTTGACCTATTAAGTGCATTCCGATCAGTGTCCTGCTGCAGTGCTTGTGCGGTGCTGTTCTTTTTGATTGCTGGCACGCTAAGGTTTACTGCCTCCCATGCCTGCGGGCTCTGTTGGCGGGGCTGTGGGGGCTGCAAAGGTGAGATGCGGCTGCTAGAAAGATCATCAACAATGGTAACCTGATTTTTTTCTTTTCTCTCTCCATTTATTATTCTGTTGTGCTTTTGCAGTTCAGATGTGCTGTGACTAGGTAACTCACCAAGGTGAGTTACCTAGTTTTCTAGCTAGTAAAGTGTCAAGTTTCAAAATACCATTAGAATTGTTATTAAATTTAACCTTCAAATTTGGCAACATCTCTTATTTTAGGAGATAATGGATCTGTTCACTCTGCGGCATAGGGTAGACAAGATTGCCTGTTTGTTGGATGAGCCATATTGTCTATGCTACACCATGGAATGAAATGTTGCATAATTCAAAATAAAAGCCAATGTTACCATATGCCAGATTTATGAGCAATATTTTCTTTACAATTTAGATTGTGAGTTGAAATTTGACACCTCAGGATCTGAAAAATAAGGTAGTTCAATGGTAATCTTGAATAAATGTTTAACCCTAGGGGCTCCTACCTTAGGCTACACACTGTCAAAGTTTGTTCGTCTTGTTCATTAACAAAATGTATCTATATGTACACATAA
>SDVV010031285.1:0-11568 GCA_016164225.1 Gammarus roeselii
CCCGTCCGTTAGCTGACTTGGGCCACCAAACCAGTTCCGGACCCTAGGCCCCCGCCCTCCCCCGTTTCTGCGCGCACCCCCGTACGCTCGGTGAGTCAAGGTGCATGCATCGCGTCCTACCCCGGTGAAATGTGAAATGTTATGTGCAAATTCCCGTAGACCGGACAAAATTGCGTTTCGCACCGTTATTAACTACTCTGATCATCGATTATGTCTATGACAGTCGATACAATCAAATTCGTGCAAAACCATTCAAGCGATGACGTTACACGGCCCGGTGCTACGAGACGATTCTGTTTCTAAATGAACCTTGTCACCTATAAACCTTGTCATCTATTAAACCTTGTCACCTATTAAACCTAGTGATCTTTTAAACCTTGTCACCTATTAAATAGACCTTTTCACCTATTAATCATTGTCACCTATTAAATAAACCTTGTCACCTATTAATCCTTGTCACCTATTAAACCTTGTCACCTATTAAATAGACTTTGTCTCCTATTAATCCTTGTCACCTATTAAACCTTGTCACCTATTAAATAAACCTGGTCACCTATTAATCCTCGTTACCCATTAAACCTTGACACCTATTAAATAGACCTTGTCATCTATTTTAGACCGGCTTTAGTAAAGATCGTGTATTTTATACGAATTTACGATCAAAAAGTTTCAATAGTTTATTTTTAATGTGAACTTCATCTAATAGTGTGTCCATTATACAAAAACCAATTCTATATGAATATTGTATAACACACTCCGGCAATCACGTCTCATGTAACTAAATGTTCTGCAAACATTGTTTGGAAACAATTGGCATCGCCACGCGGAGCGACGCTTGGCGCCTACCCGTTCCATGGCCGAAATCTTTGTCGCATACATATTTTGGATTATGATTCGGAAAGAATTAAAACTTGAGATATTGAAGTAAACAAAATCAAAGACAACATTCATTAGTTACTAACTATTCTAATGAGTGAACAATTGTTCAGCACATCTGCCGAACACTCTCATAAAATATAGGTCTATTGAAACGTGATTCGAAGTCTTTCGTTAAATAAGTCCGATAGCTTTTACTCATCTTCTGGTAGAAAAATACTAAAATTATTTCTACGTCTTGAAATGGTGAGTTAAATTATGCGTACGTCACGAGCTAAACTGCTGAGCGTACGTCATGCGTACGTCATGAGCTAACCTGCTGAGCGTACGTCATGAGTACGTCATGAGCTAAACTGCTGAGCGATCAAGTTTATGAGTTAAGCCACGTCTCCCAAAAATATTCCCGAGTACTGATCAGCAAATAAGCAGTCACTCGGCTATTGATTTGAAGTTGTTTAGTCAAGGAATAAAAAACGTTGGTACAAGACGGCATATTGACTCAGGGTTTTCAGTGTAAATGTGTCATCCTCACAGCAGCACAGGAGCGTTGGTAGTTTCCAACTCTTTATTTATGTATCTAAACTTTCTAATCGGGTAATCCGATTTTCTTGCAAATGGAAAATCAAGTTTTTCGATGATATTTTCATGAACTAGTGAAATCAATTATTGTGACGCATTAAAGAGGAAACCAGTGACCAACAAAATGTTATTAACATAAAGAAAACACACAACTAATGAGAGACATACGACATCATTTATTTCTTCTTCAAATCAACTAAAATAGCTACAATATTGTTACCAAACACATCATATCGTTCTCTCTAATCCTATTTGCTTTTAAATAGAACGGGACATTGAAGTATTCTATTCTATCGTATTATTATTTTCTGATCAATCGCTGATACATTAATTGATTTTAATGTTCGTTTGACACAACATATTCAACCTTCCCACAAATGCTTTGGAATTAGTATACACTTCATTAACTGTACAAATTTTTACTCATTTTCGAACATAGAATTAAACAACGGGTACGTCAATTGCCTCCATAATACAAGATTCCTTTATACACGGTAAATGAAACTATTTCTTCATAATTTTCATGATGATGTTTCTCACTCATAATTTTCCTTCCCTTAACACTTCAGTCTCCAAGTGCTTACAAGTATTTGTTTATGCCATAAATTCATTTTCAGAGTAAGATCATACCATAAAAGACCCTAAACAGTGGGATATTCAAAAACTCCCATTTATTTCACCTTTTCACCCGCGATACCGTCACCCATTAAAACCAGTTGGATATGGGTATAAATATCTGCTTATCAAACAGCTGTCACAAATATGCAAAATGACAACTATCCATATCCTGGGATAATATTAATCCAGACAACATCTGTCATCTCGTCACATTAGCCCCCTCGATCAGTGCCTCGTCAGGTCGACAATCGATGCCACTAAAGCAATGAAACGCAATGAAAGTCAACTAATTGAGAAACTATGAAAACGCGAACAATAAATCAGACGTTAATATAAATGGAATATTGTTGTGAAGGATTAAATCACACATCCTGGTTATGGGGTTTCCACAGGCGCAATATGCTTGTCACTCTCCTGAAACCGATTAATGGTAGACTTTTAAAGATTATTTGATTGTTTTCTCTAACACTTCACTTATTTTTAATGCCTCTGTAATTGCCGCTAACCAAATCTGTGATATTTAATTCTACGTGTTTTTCTAACCTACTGCATGCAACAAGCAACAAAGCCATTTTACTAAGATATTGACCCTCCAATGATTACATCATGAATATCATTAGGAAATATTAAAGACAAAAAGGTATTTTCGTTGAAATGAATTATATTTCGTTTCTTCTGTAATCGTCATAACAGGTATTTTTCGGGTATAACAGCAGATGCTGATGAATTATATTGAAATAATGTGCCGACACAGATGATAGGCATTGACACTTAATAAACCATTATCTAAATCAAACAGCATCCGGTCGGTTGTGATTTGCATCAATTTACCGATACTAATTATAAGTGGACATGTATTTCAATGCTCGAAGCAGCCTGCCCGTTGCAAATATGCATGTGCACTCGCGCGGGAAGGTACAGAACCATCCTCTCTGAGAGGGTCACCGTTTCTTCTAACTGAGTCGCCGGTTCTCTTACCCTACACTGTTACTGGCGCTGACGACCAACGGAGGTGATTCCATCGAGCCGTTTTATTTTGTAGGGACACTGCATGTTTCTTCACATTGATTAGCCGGGTCTCTTGACATTCAGTGTTACTGTCCTTTTCCACCAGCTTAAGGACATTGTTTCTTCACTTTGAGTCACAGAGTTTCTACCTTCAGTGTTGCTGGCGATGACGACCACCGAACGCCAGTGAATCGACCTATTTACTTTTGTAAGGACACTGTTTATTCACACCGACTAGCTGGGTCTGAATTGCCCTGAATTGTGGATGAAAAGATCTCAGTTTCTCTGTAGGTACGAGAGCAGCTCAAATGATTGATCGCGGCGGGGGGAAAAATTGCGAACTCGATCATGACCTGAAGAGTTTTTGGAATCACAGAATAACTGGTGAAAAATGTGCGGTAAACACTATTTGCATGTTCATTCCATGCTTTACATGTATTTATTTGAATATACATTGCGATAAAGATTTCGATTTTTAGGTCGAGTTTTTTCCTCGTCAGTAAGAACAGGGTTTCGTAGACTTTGACTGAATCTGTGATTGAAGTAAACAGTAAAATGGCTTGAACGTAGAAACATTATAATTCTAATTTCTTGATTCCTTTAAGAATATTAATTCTTGAATAGAACTATTCCACGCCAATCCAGTCGAGCAAATCGGCTGAAACCTATGCATTAGAATTCAGAAAACTGGGTTGACAAATGGTACCGCTTGAATAGCTTCACCTAGTTGTGTGAACAAGGAGTGAACACAACTGTTCATGTCACGATAACTTTAGAAAAATGAATAACTTACATGTAATATCTCGATATTGAATCTTCAACCTCTGAGAAAACATTTCAGTGTTGAAAAAGACTCTCAAACAGGGACCATAAGTTGTTGTCGAATAGCCTAAACCGCATACTGTCGAATTATTGTAAATGAGTAAAAGAAACTGTTCCAGATTCAGAGTGTAAAGAAAATAAAGAACTTTTTAGATTGAAAGATGGTCTTGTTACGTACAGTGGACGTAAGAGGATATTCAAAATAGATTTTCGTATTGATAGATCAACGATCAATTTGTTATGGTTATTTTATTGTGTGACGGCACGAAACATTTAATAGATTTGTATGAACTAGTTGATTAGTTGAGACCCTAATTTGTTCGTTATACCTTTGTTAAATTATAAAATTGATCCCGATATACATAGCTATAGGTCGTTTGTTTTGACAGGCTGGTATGCTCGGACGCAATCGAGGAAAATTCCAGAAAAAAATAAGATAATAGCAGTGCCAAACAAGCGCTGAACGGCCATTGTTTTGTTTCTTGGAGGCCTTTCACGGGGTGGTGCTGAAGATTCGCGGACGTTTGATGGTAGAAAAAGCGGAAGAAATTATTGGTACAGTAAACTTGGGGAAATTTAAATATGGAAAACTATAGCATGATTACGTTTGAAACTAAACAATTCCAGTGTAACAACAAGATAATTGATAATTTTTCACCAGTCTGAGTAATGACACGGATTTCAATTATTCTTGATCAACGATTTGTCTATTGTCTCGGTGTTCTGCAATCCTCATAACATAGAAAGAACGCTAAGAAAAATTCGATGAATCGGCAGATAAAGCAATCCTGCATCTGATGTCATCATTGAAACTTCAGTTCCTGATTAAGAAACATGTTCTGGTGTACTTCGCGGCAGATGTATTTGTCATCATACCGTAATTCATTATCATTTATTTCGTACGTTGCTTATGGCAAGCTCAATTTTATATCCAATGTAGACGAAACATTTAATATGATTCAATATACTGGTTTATTTGTTCCGAGTAATGAATAAATTGAATCCAGTTGAATATCCATTGAATTCGAAATGTTTTCAAGCAACATAGGTACACTGCACTAATGCATTCAAATAATTCAGAATACGAGTTGTGATGGGACTCACTAGGTGTGTATGACTAAAGAAAAGTCTTCGAAGTTGTAAATTTCAATAAACATTGCTCACGATATCGGCCCATAATGTAGAAGCCCTTGGAAACATTATTTATAACGTCACATTTATAGTCAACATTTTCTGAAAGTAACCGTGTATGATTGCAAATATATGAAGAAACTGTATTTAAGAAGGAAAAGGGAGGCATGTGGCGACATATAAAATATTTTCTTTGTTGGCATTATCACACAGTTAACTTTTTGAGGAGATGAGGTAAGCGGTACAACTTTCGGCCGCCAACAGAGCGTGTGTCAGAGTTTAGTGTGCCTCACGAGACTTTCCCTGCGGAGTGGTCATTAAGAAGTTAGACGAACAAGAGAGAGTGTCGTAAAACTTCGTCCTGCTCCTATGTCAAAAGTTCCCGACTCATTATCAAGAAGAGACTCAACACCTAACCAGTTTTTTTTTCCAAATTAGGTGGAGTGAGAAACACATCTCGACAATTAACAACAATTGGGAGGAAAAAGTTTTATTTACTGTAAACATCTGAGATAACTCAAGGCCGAAGGAGGGTCTTTCTGTCACGATATTCAGTGTTTGGTGCGTGAATGGGATTTCATTGCAGCGTTCAAGGTTTTGAATATTATCAAACCATTGATGCATGACGCAAAGAAAATTTTTATATCCAAAATCAGTAATTTGGTGATTTGTCATTTTCATTTCCCGTAATAGCGGTCAAACTGATTATGAAAATATCAATAAGCAATGCAAATAAAACTATGCACTATGACATAGCAAATCAACATAATTAAAGAGTTGAAACATGTAACAGATACATTAACCACTTCAGCAGGAAAACCATGCCAATAGCCATCAACGTACATTTGTCGGTAAACTGGAAACACTCAAGGGAATGATGAAGAATCCTTTAAATCGCATTTGAGACGGAGAGACACCAACAAGTTCTCCGCTCATGTGCGAAATATTTTGGTGAACAGAAATGCATTGATGACGATTAACAGATAAAACTGAGATTATAAGCCGTGTATTTCTTTCGGAAAATTTGAAAAGAGGAAATTCTAAATAATCAATCCTTAACTGGAAAATTCATCAAATTTTTTTTCGTTCAATCATCGAATTTTAAAAAATCAACTGTTAAAAAATCTGCTTGTATCATTTAATTTTCTTTTATACAGCGAGACATTGATCTATTATAAACAAAAGATTATTCGAACTATTTCAGACTTTGGTCACCTTATTTCATGCAGGTATGGAATAATACCTAGATGTACAATTCACTGTTTTAAATCATATGAAATTACGTTCCTATCAATGTCTTGTAGTCCAGTATGAAATGAGACTATTTTGAAAGACTCCGCAGCCCATCAGCGATTAATTCGTTTCAGACATTTTGTATACGTTGAATTCCAGTGAATATAAGTAGAAAATGAGAATATATATCTTTACAACGTATAACGTCACCGTATTTAATTTATCCCATACTATTGGTTTTGACCTCATACATATTTCCTGCGACAAATATTTAAAAGATTTTTTTCTCCGATTTATTATTTTCTGCGTCGCTAAGTTTGCTACGCAATCTCGTAATTATATATACTGGAACCAAATAAAAATAAAATATAATATTCCCCGCTTTTATCGGCCCCGAAGGAACGGTGCCATCAAGTCCTGATCGGCCGTGACTGCTTCCCACTTCGCTCCATGAGGGGCGATGATGGGGAGCGCCTTTATCGGCCCTGAGTTTACGGTGCCATCAAGTCCTGATCGGCCGTGCTGCTTCACATTATGCACCATTGCCGGCGATGATGGGGAGCGTCTTTATCGGTTCTGAGTGAACGGGGCCATCAAGTCCTTATCGGCCGTGACTGTTTCACATTATGCACCATTGCCGGCGATGATGGTGGGTGAGGAGGGCATGGAAATGAACAGAAGAAGCGAATATGTGTGCCTTTAATGATCAATGAGCTTTGCTGTGGATTACTCAAGTGCAAGTCGAGGTGAGAGAAAAAGATCCAAGGTATGATTTTGTTTCAGTCAAAAAGGGGTAGTGATTTGTTTCGAACCGAAAAACAATAATTCGAATATTATACTATAATTTTCAATTGCATTTCTGGCATGTAATGTACGGGGAAAATTTTATTTTCAAGATACGTTTGGCAAATACATAACCCGTGATTGTCTTCAACAATTCATCCATCCAAAAGGAGGTTGAGTGCGAAACTAAGTCTTGGTCACACTCTTCCGTATGCGGTAAGCGACAGATTCCTGGTCATATGCCTATTCAAACATGTATATACAATGAACAGTGAACTCATCATAAGACAGAGGATCGTGACAAGTGAGGCAGATAGTAACAGGTTATGCTGATACACTACGTTTGGTCGGCCCATCAAAATTTTTCTTTGACAGTGCACGAAAATGGTCTGTTATATCCTTGTGGAACAGAACCTATTTGTATTCCTCTGTACCTTTTTGTTATATTCTCATGGGAGAGTGCAAATGATCGTCTGTCTTTCGTAATTGATTTGTGGGAAGGTGGTCATTTTTTCCACTGTGAATATTGCTCGTCGAAGAGCTTTTTTTTTTCTTATATACTCGTTGAACAGTGCTCATACTTACCTCCTTAGCCAGCGTTGTATTGGTGTGAGATCGTGCTTGCTCTTTACTCTGTGAATTTTAATATAGTCCCGTTGGACACAGCATAGTCTTGTCTCATTGACATTGCCTTTAATCGTGTATGATTTTTATTTACCGTGGGACTATTTCTTCATTTCTTTGTGGACCAGTGTTGATTAGAGCCTCGTGAGATGGTTTCATTCCAATCACTTGTAGCATGATTTTTTTCTAGCTTCTTGGGACTGCACTCTTCAATTTTCCCCTGACGAAGTCCTTCCGTCCGTTCTTAAGCTGCCAATGAAACATTATTGCCAACTCTTCTGCTTCAGCAATTCTTTAAACTTAAAGAGGAGTCTAAACTCTTTTCAGAAATTTTTTCCTGGTCGTAAGCCCGTTTCTTTCATAATAAAATATCCAGTAGACGTTAGCATAAGCACAAAGAGAAAATTGACCGGGTCTTCTAAATACGGGTCGCTCAGAGTGAAGACGAGATTGTGAACCTAATCGGTTAATACAGCTTGTCAACCACACACAGTTAATTCAGTTTGTTGTAGACAAACTGGTGATAGACAAACTGGGACGACAGCTGGAAATTGTAAGGTAGGAGCTTACACTTATCACAAACGCGGAGAAATTGTGTTCCGCTGTGATTTAGGTAGAGTTCCAGCAGTGCCTCGCACAATTAGCAGGAGAACTAATTTGCATACCCGATGGTAAGAGCTGGACCCTGCCGGGGAAAGCAGGTCCAGGCATGGTCCAGAAGAGCCCCACTCTTATCCAATCAACTGGCATAATTTGATTTAGTATGTACAAACCAGCTGCCTTAACCACTGTAGTGGAACCTGATTAAACCATTCACGAATATAATCACATTAACTCATTAGTTGAGAATTTACCATTGCATGCATCGAGGGAAGCAACGTTCGGATTGCGATGAAATAAACTCTAAAGAAAACGAATACCATTACAAATTTTCCACCTGTGGCCCAAGCACATGTCTAGTTTGCAAATGAATAAATTTTGTTGTCTTTTTCTTATCCTTCAGTCAAAAAAGTTTTAGCGCTTAAGTTGTGAATATTTTTGGACTTACCTGTAAATGGGGTTTCATGACAAACATTAATAAAAATTAGAAAAGACATGCTCTCATATTAGAACAAGGAGATGCACTGAAACAGTTTTTAAGCTGCACAAACATCTTTCCTTATTATTTAGTAATCATATCAGAATTGATAGAAATATTAAACATCTGAGGCAAGTCTGCCAGGTCATAGCTCATTCCGTTACGATTCATGCAGGCCATCCACGTCATGGCAATTCGTACAGATATCATTTGGGAAAGTTTGGAAGCATTGTTAATTCCGGGTTCCTTATAACGCGTTATTTTTTGGACGGACAGTTCTAGACAATACAACAAATAATGAAAATTACTTATGCGTTTAATAAATTATTCTTCATCTTGAAGTACCGAAATCTAATTATTTTAAACAAGATGCAAATTGCCAACCCTGCATTGATAGGGCAGCGTGGCATCCATCATCACATTGCAACATTAGTTTTCCTTGGTTCTTGCTCATACATTACATCAAAAAGAATTAACGAACTTAGTGGGCGATTACACATAATAATGTCTGTAGGATTTATGTGTTCCTATAATGTTTTCCATGAATTTTTGATTTCACTCGTTCATCACAATCAATTTCACTTCTGAACATTGAAAATTTTATAAATATAGATATAACAATGATTCATCGTAAAGCACTGATATATAATTTCATCTAGTCAATTTCAGCCACTGTTGGAGTCACCGGACTAGGGAATTGGAATAACACGGACAGGTTTGAGAACGATGAGGTGGGCACTGAATTCTATACTTCTGTAGAAGACATGGCGGAGATGATGAATTGCATGACTCACCCTAAGTATAATATTGACGCTGAATTTCATCACAATTATAAATCATATATTGAAATGAATTGAACACTTTATTCATTCCATTGGCATATGTCAGAGGCGGGATGCTAATGAATCCTTCAGTACGATGTTACCGCCCGGAGTAATTAGTTTGACACAACTATTGTAAAATTTGAGGTTTATGAAGGAACGTCATTGACAGGAAACTACTTTCGCTGACAAGAACGTCCCACCTACATAGTAAAAACGGTAAGTAGGTGCGTGTCATATTATCAAACGGCATGCTGTTAGGTTAATTAATTTTCAGAACACAATTGTTGATCCTGTCACCAAGAATAAAAATCATCTTTTGATACGCCGCCCCATGAAATAGTGTAATTGAGTTTGTGAAAGTGCATTCCATCTCTGCGTGAATCAACCATTAACATTTTATTCCACACGCCATCCAGCTTTGTGTGCGTCTCTCCCAATCTCAAGCCGGAGCGGTTCCGTTTCCTGAATAGCCAATACACATCGAGATGCAAGAAACGACGGCACTCTCGACACTCGACATTTATTGGAGACAGTTTCCGCCTCCCAGATGTTCCATTTTGGCCATACGCTCTGGCATGCACTTGATGTTAATTTGTATTGCCGGTATTCATTTAAATCGCTCATTACGGCAACCTGAAGTAATATTGGTAGCTAAACTATTGCTTGCGACGATACTGTCACAGAACGGAATAACTGTTAAATGAGAAGCAAAGAGACATAAAATCCAGAAAATTCGAGGATACCGTATGCATAAATTCCGCTGAAAAAATACGATTAATCAGTTTGACAATTACTTATCATTAGTTAAGTGCCGAATTTTTTAAAATGGAAAACCAATATATTTTTATGCTATTGATATTTTGTGACAAGTTCTTTTACCTCTTCAAAGAAACGATTTCATTGAAAATAATTCAATCAAAATAAATTCAATATGGGGACTTGCAAGATGAGGGTTACTCCAGCAAGGCTTTTCATAGTATTAAACGTATAAATTCTGTTTAGTTTTCTGATACTTTTCCATTCATCCTCTAATCACAATATCTGGCAGGTACTATGAATGAGTTTGGAATAATTCCATCGCTTAGATGATTTAGATAATCGGTGAAAATTCATGAAGAAATTTATTAACCAATATGAAGGCATCTTCTACTTTCCCACGGTCTAATTATCAATAATCATTAGTGCACATCAAACAAACATGTTCAACGACACGAACAATTTCTAAGAAAAATAAGCAAATAAATAACTACAGCGCCGATAACAGATTTTATTGTGCTGAGTCTCATATCCCATAGCATACGGTCTCACGCCAGCTTGGCCCTGATCCCGACAAATCCAGTGGACCTCTCTGATTTGTTGCAGTGAAGCGACTAGCACTCCATTCAACAAATTGGGTCGAACGCATATTTACCTCTGAGGTAGCAGACGAGCATAGTTGCAGTGGGTAGCTCAACGATTGGAGAGATCCGTCGTGGGAAGAAAACTGGAGAGATTCCTCGTGGGAAGGAGCTATTGCTGCGGGTAGCGCAACAACTGGAGAAATTCCTCTTGAGAAAGTACAACTGGAGAGATACCTCGTGGGAAAAAACTGGTAACAAACACCAATGCATGAAAGGCCGCATTCCTTAGGCCAAAGGCATTTTAATATACAATATTTGAAACACTATTTCTCACATTGAAAACTTCCATGACAGTTGAAAACAATTATTCTAATAATTGCAGAAAAAAACTGTAGTTCAAACTTACAAAAATGAACCAATATTGGTATTGATGAGCATTTTATAATTATTGAACACTTTTAGATTGTATGCCAGCAGAATTTATACTTAGAAAATACAACTAAGATAGCATAGTCGATACTGAGTAATTGATCGGCCGCTAATTCTAATTTGATCATCATCGGTTTGAGGAGTCACATTGACAAATTTACTTCACAGTCTAAGTAACTATTGTCATGCAAAAAATACTTTTCAATGGAAACGAACCATATAT
>SDVV010031286.1:0-11568 GCA_016164225.1 Gammarus roeselii
TTTACATATAGGCTACATTTGGAATTTTTGATCGCCTTTTCAATGCTAGGCATACTGTATTGCAATTCCTTACAAGTCATGTTGCATATCTGCAATTTCATTGCCAGTCCTCTGATGGTTTGGAGAAAATGATAACATACATTTATACGATAGTTTTGTTGGTAATAAATCTAACAGTTACATAATAATTTACATGCAGTATTTAATGTCAAAACCCCATTTATAGTCTTCTTCTTGCACAAATGTTGATTTCCGGACACATTCATGATGCATTTTTCAATCTCATCAACGACTTGATCAGATCACTGTTGTACTAATCAATTTACGCATGGCATAGATTTAATTAGCTTACTGGTATTTTCTGTGATTGTATCATTTATAAGTATATCTACGATATTCGCAGTGGTATACTTTTCGTTTGCAATATATGCTGGCACGTTATGATCGAATGTCACAATCATACGCGATGTGTTCAAAAATATATGAGCTTAATTGTAGATCGATTAAATAAAAAATGATCAGCAATGCATGAACTAAATTTCTGATATAAATCTTTTGACGATGCTCGAAAAAACGTAACATCCTATGTCTGCTGATGCTTCTAATATTTTATTTATAGTTCAGCTTTATATTTATACTGATTCGGGAGGAAATTACTTAGGCATACGTCGATACTCATCGTAAGCATGAAGTCATCACGACGCGTTATGCCGTCACTTCACCCCCCTGCGTGTTGGGACCTCGAAACAGCCCTGCGTGTAAGGAAGTCAAAACAGCCTTGTTCCAACACGTTAGGGTGTCAGTCTTGGGTGAGGGAGCAGCCTCGGACACTGGCTGTCCCTCCCATCCCACCAGCCTATGAGAGAGCAGGCCTCAGACGATGCCCCGCCCCGCCCATCCCACCAGTCAATGAGAGAACGGACCTCAGACGATGCCTCGCCCCATCCAACTCACCAGTCAATGAGTGAGCAGCCGCGGACGCTGGTTACCCCGACACCTTCCACAAGTCAATGAGTAGCAACCTCGAACGTTGCTTGCGCTCCGATCACGGTGCCGTGGCAGTAGCTTCTGTGTCGTGGTTTGAAGTGGACCTGCGCTTGATCATCCTTCAAGGTGAGATATATAAATTAAAGTGAGATTTATTTCATTTTAGTATCAGTGTTATGATACGGGGTATTGTAGAAGAATATCGGTTTTTTGAATGTTATTTTGGGTGTCCCCACGCTAGGCGTCCATATATATATCATGTTTCCATACGTTATAATGCCAGTCCTGCTCAAGAGTGCAGTGTGGGTGCTCATGCGAGCTTGTCTCTTGGTCGCGAAAAAGCACTACATCCCGCAAGTGGTGCCGTGGCATACATGTTCTTCCTTGTCACAGTCGAGCATGTTTCGCGTACCAGTTTATGCTGTTCTGTGATCAGTGTATTATTCACAGTGAATGTTTAACAGTGTTAACGATTGTTATCACAGAGTTACAAATACGCGATAGTGTGTTACTCTATAAAGTATCCCGGTATCTGCCTATCTAGGAATGTCTGGATGAGGTCATTGACATCTATGGAATTTTGCCCATAAAAGTGCGTGAAACGAAATCTGAGTAAACGTTAATGTAACATACAATTTCATTCATATACGACATTTTTAGCTTGCGACACCTTCACAGACATTACATTTACACCCCGTTCCACCCATTAAACAAGCTGATCTATCTCCAACAAAGTACCAATTCACCGTAGCTTCAGTATTTTGGAATTGTGACATAGTTTTGTAAAGTAAATGTGTGGAACTTTTATGCGTTGTGTGACACTATCATATTCAAACATTTTTTCCTTCATCTTTAACGATTCCTTTTTCGCACAAAATTTTTTTCTGACATTGATTTCTAGCTCGGAGATGTGTTCTTCCAATGTATTAACTAAGATATTCTTACTAGGAACAAACAAAGCAGTTTCATGCCCGACTCTTCAATCTCAATCATCAAAAAAATCTACGTAGAATTCATTGTTGTATTGTTCATCGTGTTTTTTTTTCTTGAACCAGTCATTATATTCTACAAGTTCTACGCTTCACCCTGTAACTGTATTCCTGGATAAAATGTTGGTAAAACTTGAAAATGTTCTGTTTTGGTTCATTTGACTGCTTCCAAGCAATAAGACAACGACGAAAAAGTCCTCCGGTTCCTGCATCCTGCACAGGGTCCTTCGTCCTACTGACAACAAAGTGCTTGTAGACTTCAATATAAACTCTATCTGGATAATGAAATTTACGTCAAAGTATATATTCATTACATATATACAGTATCTTAAGAACATTTACATCTTAGGAACAAATACAGAAATAAACCTGACGACTTGCATGTTCTTTCGTCATTCACGCGAGTGTATTCGCCAAAGACGGCTTCTCCAGGCTTACGTCTCTTAAAAGTTAAATCAATGTTTTCATCGACATCATCATCCACGACACATCGCTTCCTATTTTTAGCGACGGTAGGTTCAACTTTAATGGATTTTTGGGGAAGTTTGGATGTCCATAAGCTAGAGTTGTGCACGCGTCAACATAGTAGCCCTTTTTTAAACTTACTAGGTCAATTTTTAATAGTGCGTACCGTTTGAAACTGGCATGCTTGTGCGCGAATGTTGTGTAGGGTATCAAAGTGCTTGTATGTTTTTGGTTGTGTATGTCTCTGTATTTTTCATGACTGATTTTGACTTGTGTCTGGTAATTGACACCCTTAGAAGCTGATTTTGTACCGTCGGATTCGAGCATCATACTGTAACACTTTGGTTGCAAACACTTGATTTCACTCGGGTAGTCGTTAGCTGTTTCGATTTTCAGTACAAAGGATGATTTTTTGGGGTAGGTGGAAAAGTCCATGTAATCAGCCAGGGGAGGTTCCTGCATTTCAATATCGTCTACGCGAATAAATTGTAGCAGCACCGAGTCTGTGTCCGAGTAGATGAACGAAACGTTGTCCCCTTATTTGGGTTTCGGAATGTCATATAAGAAGCTGTTGACTTTCGTTTCAGTTTTCTCAAGCACGTAGAATCCAACTTGGAGTGGGTGAAGTATTCGGACATTTTTTCTGCTTGAGGATCATGATGACTGTTTCGGGGCTGATGGCGTAGCAGTTTTTCAGAAGGGGGTTGGCTCCGGGTTTTCGGAAATCGTTGACTGTGCACACGACCTTTGCTGTTAGACTTCTGTTAGGTGGATTGAGGAGAACTTTCCGTATATACTATTTGAGAGCGGTTTATATACATACTTTCGAAGGAGTTCGTAGACTCTTGACGTTTATGAATTTTTTTCATAATGAAGGATTTGAAGACAGGTTCCTGTTTGATTCTAAATATTCGATAAACCTTGGTGACTCCCAATCCTTGCCTGAGGAGTACTTGCAATAATTCCTGGGGTACAAGGTAGTCAGTTTGGGGTAGATGACTCGTTTTTTGTTTTCTAGGTGGGTGGAGCCTGCCAAAAGATTTTTCGTGCATGGTGACACATCGTCCAAGATGACTTCTTTGTGATGTAGTAGTAGTGGCAGCTCATCTGTTTTCTATGCAGTTTCTCCGCTGACTTAGGCATCGATACAAACAATGTACGTGTACTCATCAGAACAGTCCGCGTTTACCAAGTCGAATGCTTGAATTTCTTCAGGTGTGAGCTCGTGGATTGCACCAATTTTAAGTGGTTCACTCAAACATCCGCCATAAAGACTGTTAAAGTCCCACATGACTGCTGAAGACACAGGTTGTTCAGGGTCAAAGTCTTTGCATCGGGGATTGTTTATCATGGTAAGACCTTTCGTCAATGTCACAAATCCGCCTCATGTATTTTTGACAATCATGTAGAGTTGATCGATATCTTTGACCTACTCCAGCTTCATCTTGCCTTTGTAGAGGGCAGCTTGCATTGCAAAGCCAGAGGCGTTCACAAAATGGACAGGGTCCAGGGTGTAGTCGCGTGTCATGGTCTCTCTAAACTTTTGGAAGACTTCAGTCAGTAGCAACGTGTCGATGAGGAGGTTGATGATCATGTAATCACGATGGGTCTGGCAATTGTCTGCCTGCCACATTTCAATCACTTCAGCATAATCAGAGTCCGATATTCCTCTACCTCGAAGTTGACTGTAAAAATCTGGTTGCAATGTGATGTCAGTTTGGTCCAGCACAGAATCCGATGTGATTGCCTCATAGCAGAAATATCCTTTTCGAGCAACCTTGTCACTGTAGCCGAGACTTGTGAGATCAGATTTCAGGAGCAGTATGTCATGGCCACTGTTTTTAAGATTTTCGACAAGACAATCTAAACTTGAGTTGAGAAAGAAGTAGGAATCGATGTACTTGACACCGTACTTGCTCGTGGCATCATTCAAGAAGACAGAGATGCCCAATATTTCGTCTGACTGTTTTGGCAACACACGGATATTCGAGAAAGTAGTGAGTCCAATCCTCTCAATATGAAGAGCATATCATAGGCTGATGCATTGTGAGCAATACAAGGCATGAACCTGAGTTTCTCCGTGATTCTAAAGTTACAATTAAAGCACAGGAGCCCTAAGATAGTTGTCAAATATCACTTCTTTATTGGGTCCAAAGACGCGCTCGATGTAATGATTATGGTGGCGAACTCATTTTTTTACCCTTTTATCCAAAAGTGTCTCCGCAGCAATGACATGTTTTGCTTTCGCAATATTTTTTCAAGTCTTATGTGAAAACGGGGTCGGGTTACAAGGTCAAGATGTCCATTTAATTATTATAATCCAGCAACAAACTCTTGACGAGATCTGTCTCCATCTCCTCAAGCGGAACTGAAGTCGAATCGACTACTTTGTGCCCTACAATTTTCCCGTCTCTATTCACTACAGGATAACTGTATATGCACAACTTGTGTATGCTAACTTCATTTTTTCCCCTGTTTCAGGGTCCAGAACAGATTCACAGTCATAATAGGCAACAACGGGGTAGTTTCATTGTTGCATGCATGGCTGAGAATTAGTACATCTTGCCTTCTTCAGGCATACTGATGTTTTGCAAACCTGTACTGGACGAACACAGTTTTACGTGTCCAGCTTTTTTGCTTTCATCCATGTCCTGCATGCAGAATGGACAAAAAAAAACGAATTCTTCCTTCTATTATCTCATAATGCACGCATAAATGTGGTGAAACACGATATGTGTGCAACATGGTTGGTATCAAAGATTTGGACAAGATGGACCGGCGCTCCTTACTAGCGTCTAAACTGCCTCTGTGTATACTGGCAAGACCATGACATTCCTCTTCTTTTGTGAGCTGACATAGTCTGATGTTCAGGTTACATTTCCTTTCTTTATGAGATAAATCTTCTAAAGCTATAGGCTTATCCAAGGCAAGTTTTGAAATTTGGATGAATGTTTTTGTTATACGGTAGGTAAGTGAACTCTGTTTGTTGCCTTTTGCATGTGAGTTATGTATTTCAGGCAAGTGGAAGCGGGCGATGAGGCTTGTGAGCACACAATTTTTGTTTTTTGTCTTGATGTTGACAATGTGATGCCGGCCTGGACAGTTTTTGGGCCAAGGAACCTAATCTCAAAGACTTTTAGTTCCAATAACATCCGTTCTGTAATATTTAGGCTCAACACTGATTACTGAATTAATGGACTATCCACTACCTGCTAGCTTCCTCAACTAGTTTGCTCATCTTAACCTTCACGATGCATTGGAGTCTCTGGAATTTGCCGAATTTGCCACCCAGTCCTTGTCATCTACAGATGCATCTGTAGATGACAAGGACTGGGTGCTTAACACAATAGCTATCCAGCTAACAAAAAACACGCTTTAACGTGAATTAATTGAGGATATCGGGTATATTTGCAGATTAAATTAGAAAAACAGGAGCTAGAAGGTGGTGGGTAGTCCATTATTACAGTAACTAGTGTTGAGACTAAATTCTACATGACGGATTTTATAGGAACGAAAAGTCATGAAGATTATGTTCTTTGGCCCAAAAACTGTCCAGGCCGGCATCACATTGTCAACATCAAGACAAAAAACAATAATTGTGTGCTCACAAGCCTCCTCGCCCACTTCCACTTGCCTGAAATACATATCTCACAAGGAAAAGGCAACAATCAGAGTTTACTTACCTCCCGTATAAAGAAACATTCTTCCAATTTTCAAAACTTGCCTTGCACAAACCTGTGACTTTAGAAAATTTACCTCTTGTAGAAAGGGAATGTAATCTGAACATCAGACATTATCAGCTCACAAAAGAAAAAGAATGTTAGGGTCTTGTAAGTGTAAACAAGGGCGATTTAGACGCCAGTGAGGAGCGCACGGTCCATCTTGCCCAAATCTTAGATGACAACAATGTCGCACTCATACCGTGTTCCACTACATTTACGCGCGCATTTAGAGATAATCGAAGGAAGAATCAGTTTTCATGTCCATTCTGTATGCAGGGCATTGATAAAAGCAAAAAAGCTGGACACGTAAAACTGTGTTCGTTCAGTACAGGCTTGCACTACATCAGTATGCCTGAAGATGGCGAGATGTATCAATTCTCAGCCATGCATGCAACAAGGAAACCACCCGTTGTTGCATATTATTACTGTGAATCTGTTCAGGACCCTGAAACAGATGTGAAAATTGTAGTTAGCATAAACATTTATACGCTAGTGGATAAAGAAGGAAAAATTGTTAGGCACAGAGTAGTCGATTCGACTTCAATTCCGCTTGAGGAGATGGAGACAGATCTCGTCAAGAATTTGTTGATGGATTATAATGAGTATATTGATACCTTGACCTTGTACCCCGACCCCGTCCTCACAGAACAAGACTTGAAAAAATAGTGTGGAAGCAACTCATGTGAGTGCTGTGGGGACACTTTTGGAGAACAAGGGTAAAAAAGAGTCCGCCACCATAATCATTACATCGAGCGCGTCTTTGGACCCAATACAGAAGCGATATCTGGTAACTATATTGGGCTCTGTGCTTTAATTGTATCTTTAGAATCATGGAGAAACTCGGGTTTATGCCTTGTATTGCTCACAATGCATCAGCCTATGATATGCTCTTCATATTGAGAGGATTGGCCGGCACTAACTTCTCGAAAATCCGTGTGTTGCCAAAACAGTCAGACAAAATGTTCATTATCTCTGTCTCCTTGAATGATATCACGAGCAAGTACGGTGTCAAGTTCATCGATTCCTACTGCTTTCTCAACTCAAGTTTAGATAGTCATGTCAAAAATCATAAAAACGATGGCTATGACATGCCGCTCCTGAAATCTCATCTCACAAGTCTCTGCTACAGTGACAAGGTTCTAGAACTCGCTACTCGAAAAAGACATTTCTGCTATGAAGCCGTCACATCGGATTCTGTGCTGGACCAAACTGAAGTTTCAATTCAACAAAAATTTTACAGTCAAGTTCGAGGTAAAGGAATATCGGACTCTGATTATGCTGAACTGATTAAAATGTGGCAGGCAGACAATTGCAAGACCCATCGTGACTACATGATCATCTGAATTCTCATCGACACGTTGTTACTGGCTGAAGTCTTCTAAAAGTTTAGAGAGACCATGACACGCGACTTCACACTGGACCCTGTCCATTTTATGAACGCCCCTGGCTTTGCAATGCAAGCTGCCCTCTACGAAGGCAAGATGAAGCTGAAGCTGGTCAAAGATGTCGATCTACTCCACTTGATTGTCATAAATACAAGAAGCGGAATTGGGACATTGACAAAAGGCCTTACCATGATAAGCAATCCCCGATGCAAAGACTTTGGCTCTGAACAAGCTGTGTCTTCAGCAGTCATGTGGGACTTTAACAGTCTTTATAGCGGATGCTTGAGTGAACCACTTATCATTGGTGAAATTTACGAGCTCACACCCGAAGAAATTCAAGCATTCGACTTGGTAAACGCGGACTGTTCTGAAGAGTACACGTACATTGTCTGTATCGATGCCCAAGTCAGCGACGAAATTGCAATGAAAACAGACGAGCTGCCACTACAACAACATCACAAAGAAGTCAGCTTGGACGACGTGTCACCATTCATAAAAAATCTCTTGGCAGGCTCCACCCGCCCAAAAAAACAGAAAACGAGCAGATCGTAAGATGGTTGCTCGTCATCTACCCCAAACAGACTACCTCGTGCCTCTGGAATTATTACATGTACTCCTCAGGCAAGGATTGAAAGGTACCAAGGTTAATCGGATATCTAGAATCAAACCGGAACCTGTCTTCAAATCTGTCTTTGTGAGAAATATCCATAAACGTCAGGAACCTACGAACTGCTTCGAAAAGCCCCTATATGAACTGCTCTCAAATAGTTTATATGGGAAGCTTCCTTTCAATCCGTTCAACAGAAGTCTTGAGGCAAAAATCGTGTGCACAGCAAACGAGTTCCGAAAACACGCTGAAAACCCCCTCCTGAAAAACTGCCACGCTATCGGCCTCGAAACAGTCATCATGATCCTCAAGCAGAAAAATGTCAGAATGGTTTACCCATGCCAAGTTGGATTCTACGTGCTTGAGAAAGCTAAATCAAAAATCTACAGCTTCTTTTTATGACACTCTGAAACCCAAATACGGTGACAACGTCTCGCTCGTCTACTCGGACACACACTCGTTGTTGCTCCTGTTCATAGGCGTAGACGATATTGAGACGGAATTGAGGGAACCTCCCTTGGCGGAATACATAACCTTTTCCAACTACCTCAAAAATCATCCCATGTACGATGAAACAATGAAAGGATAGCTGGGGATACTGAAAATCGAAACAGTCACCGACTACCCGAGTAAAATCATATGTTTGCAGCCGGAGTGTTACAGTATGTTGCTCGAATCCGGCGGCACAAAATCCGCTGCTAAGGATGTCAATTACCTGACACAAGTCAAAATCAGACCTGAAAAATACAGAGACATCCACAACCAGAAAACATACACACACATCGAGACCAATACACAACATTCGCACACAAGCATGCCAGATTCAAACTCTACGCACTTTTAAAAATTGCCTCAGTAAGTTTGAAAATAAGCACTACTATGTTGACGCGTGCACAACTCCAGACATTCCCAAAAAATCCATTAAAGGTGAACCTGCCGTCGCTAAAAAGAGGAAGCAATGTATCGTGGATGATGATGTCGATGTAAACATGGATTTAATTTGGAAGAGACGTAAGCCTGGGGCAGCTGTCTTTTACGAGTATACTCGCGTGAATGACGAAAGTACATCACGTCTTCAGGTTTTATTCTGTATATGTTCCTAAGATGTAAATGTTCTAAAGATGTTGTAGATATGTACTAAATATATACTTTACCGTATGTTTCATTATCTAGATAGTGTATATATTGAGGTCTACAAGCGCTCTGATGTTAGTATGACGTAGGACCCAGTGCAGGATGCAGGAACCGGAATGCTTTTTCGTCTATGTCTCATTGCTTGGCATCAGTCAGATGTATCATAACAGCACATTTTCAAGTTTTACTAACAACAGTTTATCCAGGATTACAGTTAAAGGTATAGTGAAGCATAGAACTTGTTTAAGTATGTTATAATGACTGGTTCAAGATAAGAACACGATGAACAATACAACATTGTATTCTACGTAGACTATTTTGAAGGTATAAATGAAAGAGTCGGGCACGAAACTGCTTTGTCTGTTCATAGTAAAAAATATCTCGGGTGAAACATTGGACGAACACATTTTTCAGCTAGAAATCAAAGTAAGAAAAAGTGTTGTGCGAAGAAGAATCGTTATAGATAATGGAAAAATTGTTTGGATATGATAGGGTCACTCAAACGTGCCACAATTCAAAAATACTGAAACTCTGGTGAATCGTTGCTTTGTTGGAGATATCGGCTGGTCTAATGGGTGGAACGGGGTATAAATAAATTGTCGGTGAAGGTGTCGTGATCGAAAATGTCCTATACGAATGATAATGTACGTTACATGAACGTTTACTCAGATAATGTTTCACGCAGTTCTATGGGCAAAATTAAAAAGATGTCAATGACCTCATTCAAATATTCCTAGATAGGCAGATACTGGGATACGCTATAAAGTAAAACACTATCAAGTATTCGTAAAATTATGATAACACTCGTAAACAGCGTTATACATTCACTGTAAATAATACACTGATCAGATAACAGCATAAACTGGTGCGCGAAACATGCTCGACTATGACAGGGAAAAACATGTATGCCACCGTACCACCTGCAGAAGTTAGGCTTTTTCGCAACCCTGAGATAAACTCCTGTCAGCACACACACTGCACTCGCGAGCACGACAGGCAATATAACGTATGGGAACATGAAATAGATAAGGTCGCCTAGCGTGGAAACACCCAAAATAACGGTAAAAAAAACGATATTCATCTACAATACCACGTATCATAATACTGATACTAAAATAAAATGAATATAAATTCACTTCCTATGTCTCACCTCAGGAGGATGTTGAGCGCAGGTCCACTTCAAGTCACGACCCAGAAGCTACTGCCACGGCACTGTGGATCGACCACAAGCAGCGTCCAAGGATGCTACTCATTGGCTGGTGGGAGAGGGGGGGGGGGGTGTCAGGATAACCAGCGTCCGAGGCTGCTCACTCATTGACTGGTGGGTTGGGCGGGGCGGGGCATCGTCTGAGGTCCGTGCTCGCATTGACTGGTGGGATAGACGGGGCGGAACATCGTCTGAGGCCTGCTCTCTCATTGGCTGGTGTGATGGGCGGCACAGCCAGTGTCCAAGGTTGCTCTCTCACCCAAGACTGACACCCTAACGTGTTGGAACAAGGCTGTTTTGACGTCTCTACACGCAGGGCTGCTCCGAAGTCCCTACCTGCAGAGGTGTTTTGACGGCATAACGTGTCATGGTGACATCATGCTTATGATAAAAATCGATGTATGCCTGAATAATTTCCTTCCGAATCAGTATTAATATATAGCCGGACACATAATAAAACTTTACATTATCAGCAGGCATGGGAAGGTTACTTTTTTTCGAGCATCGTCTAAAGATTTGTACCATATTTCTAGTTATAACATTGCTGATCATTTTTTATTTAATCGATCTACAAATGAGCTCACATATATTAAAACAAATCACATGTGATGTGACATTCGGTCATAACATGACAGCATATATAGCAAACGAAAAAAATACCAGTGCGAATATCGCAGATATAGTTATAAATAAAACAATCGCAGAAAACACCATCAAACTAATTAAATTTATGCCACGTGTAAATTGATTAATACAACAGTGATTGGATCAAGTCGTTAACAAGGTTAATATTCGTCATGAACGTGTCCGGAAATCAACATTCGTGCAAGAAGAAGAATATGTTTAGGGATTTAACCCTCAATACTGCATGAAAATTATTTTGTAACTGTTAGATTTATTATCAATAGAATTATCTTATAAATGTTTGTTATTTTTAACCCTAGACCTTCAGAGAACTAGCAATGAAATTGCAGATATGCAACACGACATGCAATGAATTGCAATAGAGTATGCCTAGCATGGAAAAGGCGATGAAAAAAAAGTATCCTCTATGTAAATAAATAAATATATA
>SDVV010031287.1:0-11568 GCA_016164225.1 Gammarus roeselii
TCTAAATGAATCATTGGAACATTGGCAGGCATGTACATGTCACGTTCTATAAAACATCGTCTAAAGATATATAGCAAAACAGTAATTATATATATGCTGATTATATTATATTTTTTTCGATCTACAAATAAATTCATACATAAATAAATAACATGACTGCGCACATATCAAACGAAAAAAAAACATTCGATTATAGTAGATTTAAATAATACAATCCCACAAAATAACGCTAACTTATTTAATCTATGCCACGTGTAAATTGAACAACAGCGAACGACGTAGAAATGTTAACAAGATGGAAATCAACATTTGTGCAAGAAAGTGTGGGGTTTCAACCTTCAATACTGCATGGGGTTTTACCCTTCAATACTGCATTTAGAGCAAGCAAAGCTGTAGAGTATATTGTAACCTTCTTGCACCATAATTTGTATGAATCAACTACATAGATGTATTGTTCATTGGCATGCGTTAGAAGAACGCTACTAGGTTTTGCCAGCTCCAAACGTATATTTACGCTGACATTATCCAATAGATAACTGTTGCTACCGGATTAGCAAAATTCGCTGCGACGATGAAATCTGGAATGGTGTTTGCAGGGATTTATACCTAATTTTCAATCCTCTATAATTTTGATCAGAGCTTTTCATGGATGTATAGGCGTTGAGCTTATTTGATAGTCCTGTATAACTGTTTACTTCACACAGAACACTATTTAGGAATAGAGAGTGACTTTGGAACATGCGTTGAAAAAATCCGTCAACGAGTATAATATGAGCAGCGGCGGTCAACGCGCTTCCATTTGTATTTCTAACACGGATTTTCACTTTTGCAATTAACGAGCTCAAGTCGACCATTTCATTATCCGACCCGGGGATGTGAAATTCTATAAAGGAATTGGCAATTCTACCATCATGCAGACTGCTGTTTGTACTAAGATAATTTCTTTTTAATTTTGACTCGATACTTGATTCAATTAAATATTTCTTACTGACGAAGGGAAATTTATCACTCACTCCCATTTCATAGTTTTCCGTAGGGTCTTCTAGCCCTGTCATGTTGAGAGATGATCCACCAAGCATGCTGTCAGTATAGAATCTCAACCGAAACTAACGTTAATGCTGCATGAACAGGGGTATTTATTAGTTATCAAATAATGGACGACACGACTCCATCTTTCTTCCACGGTGATTCTTTGATTTACGATTTTTCGTTCCTTTTCCTGTGATCTTACCTTCAACCATGGCTTTTTTTGCAACATTCTTGAGTGTAGCAATCCCATCTTCCTTGGTTGATTTACGCATATCTTTCTGCTACGAGTAATCGTGTGCATGTTTCGAGCCATATCGCCAGGACAGTTTTTCGTAGCAAATGCAATGTACTTCCTACACGACTGGCTATGGTTGAGAAGAATCCGCTTCCCGTCTGGTACGATATCGGATTTGTGAATAGATCAATCGATCAGGGAATGTTTTACCAAAGTAACGCAATTTAATAATTTCGCGCAAGCGCAGGATAAGAAAGTGTGTGGTTTTCAAAGATTTTGTGTGGTGGAATGGATTTGATTAATAGAGTGATTGTTTTAAATATATTGCACTAATATTTGCGTGCCGACCTCGACAAAAAACATTTGCAATAATACGTAGAGACTCCGATTTCAACATGAAATCGTCATACACAGCAAGGAGTTTACATGTAGTTTTCTTGGCTAATGGATCGAATGCGACTTGTCCTGTGTGTATTTTAATTTTTTCATGTTTCTTTACAGGAGAGTGCTCTGACCCTGAAACGACCACCTCAGAGAAGCTATCAATGTATTAACTAATTATTTTTCCCACATGGACACTTTTCCCAATAGATGAGAACCCGCTCACAAGCAATCATGCGGGTTTGGCGAAGAGGTTGATGTCCGCAAACCTAAGTCTCCATTCTGCCCAACAGGTGATACACGAACAACTATTTTTCAATGAACCTTTAATTTATATATATATATATATTTTTTTCTCTGTATTCCATAAAGGATATGCTGAAGTCAAGGGCCCGTTTGGCGTCACCAGGTAATTTTTACATCTCTAAAGTTAGATCGGTCATGCCAATATCTTTGACATCAACCGTATGTTTTTTTTCCAGCAATTGATTCAACCTATTATCATTTTTTTTCTCAACAGATCATGGTAACAACTTGATCGGGGGTAGACTAGATAAAACCCGGAGCTTCAGGGATGAAAAGGTATGTTACCGAAAAATGTCAACATATTTTTTGGACTCTGTAATCGATCTCTTCCATGTTAGAGCATGAAGTTTTTTTTATGCACAAATTTTCACGTGCAGACCGACGCAGTACTCTCCAGCAAATCATCCATATCAGGGCTGTCCGCTGGCCACTCCTTGCCCAAACTACCAGCGTCATCCGCTGCCTGTACATCACTTGCCGCAGCCTCAAGCATGGCATCCTCGACAACCGTGGCAGAGACCGCCGCTGCAGACACATGCATGACAACCTCAACAACAGTGGCAAAGACCGCCGATGCAGACACAAGCACGCCACGACCCCCCAACAGACTCCAGAAACTGACAAAGTCGGACATGATGCATGCAAAGGATAGTGTATACAAAAAAGATTTTTATGATTTTTTATTAAATAAATTATTACATCTCCCTTCAAGAACATCTTCGCCATAGGATGAGAAGGCGAATGATCTGTCTGGTATATCCATCGTTAGGGCTTGTCTTCCGAGTCTCGATCAAGTGAATAAAATTTACTACGCTCCAGCATGATTTCCACTTGACTGAGAAAGCAAACAATAAAGTCGGAACTTAGTACAATTCTAGACTTGGTCAGTTTTAATTTAGCGTTCAAGAACACAAGCGATATTTCTTCCGAGTTGCACTCCAGTTCCATGTTTGAAGAGTCCTGTCTTAATGACACAGTCGTTTGTTCCTTCATCTTCAAATTTTTCATGATAACTTCAAATGTTGGTAGAGTCGTTGACACAAAATTGACAGCTTCAATGAATGCAAACCTCTGGAGAGTCCTGTTATATGAGACTGCAAGATTTCCTACTTTTATCAACTCAATTTTCGATCTTGTTGATCAATCTTGAGGAGGAAGATGATGTTTACTCGACGAGAAGCTGATGATGTGTGTGTTCACCGCCTAAGCGATGACAGTTTTATACGACTCCACCGCTGGAGGCATGCAAATAGGTTACCAACACGTATATCAGTTTCGTTTTCGTTTTGATTTCGTTTTGATTTCATTTTGTTGTCGTACATCTGGTAGCGTTGGCAAACCTCTTGCCCAAGTTATCGTACACTGTTGTATAAAATATTGAATGCTGCAGCTCAGACATTATTTGTGCTCTTGATCTTGGTTGTGACGGACAGTTGTTCTACTCTCGATGTAAGTAGTGTCAGTTCTAACAAGTATATTTTTTTGTTTTATTGTAGAGGTATCTTTCTGTAAATTGGTAAGTCTATTTTCTGTCGTTTTATTATAGATATACCTTTGTTTATTCATGTAAGATGAATCAAACATCATTGCCAGAGGATGCAGGGAGTGGCCCATACCAAAATGATGCCTGTAAGCCCCTCGTATGCCCTAGCGCAAGCCTTGCAATGTCCGTAAGCCCTAGCGCAAGCCTCGCAATGTCCGCATGCCCGAGCGCAAGCCTCGCAATGCCCACAAGCCCTAGCGCAAGCTCGCGACCCGGTGATGGTGCTCCCTTTCCGTCTTCGACCCCGTTTTTGGAACAACGCGGAGTTCAGCCTACTGCCGATCTGCCCTTGGCGCTGTCTCCTGTTGGGCAGTTCGTAACTCAGTCTACTGATGGTTTGTCCATGGCGCCGTCTCCTGTTGCACAGTTCGTCGCTACTGATGCTTTACTTTGCGTGAGGCTATATTTTATCCGCCTACCTCTTTAAGTTTTTTAGAAAATATTTTCGTCACGTCAGCATTTATACCATACACTGAACATGGCAACTATCTTCGATGATTACATTGGGATGAAAGAAATGAGTGGAACACATTGAATCTAATTTAAGCTCATTCCAAAGACTCCAATGCGTCGTGAATGTTAAAATGAGCAAACAAATTGAGGATGCATCTATAGATAACAAGGACTGGGTGATAAAAACAAAAGCGATCCAGCTAACAAAAACCGTGCTTTTAAGTGAGTTGATTGACGATCTCGGGGTAGATTTAAAAATAAATTAGAATAACAGGAGCGAAAAGGTAGTGGCTGGAGCATTATTACAGTAACCAGTGTTGAAATAGAATTCTACAGGACGGGGGTGAAAGGAAATGAACGTCCTAGTGACTATGTTCCTTAGACCAAAAATTGTCCAGGCCGGCACCATATAGTCAACATCAAGACAAAAAAAAATTGTGTATTGACTAGCATGATTGCCCACTTCCACTTGCCTGAAAATGCACACCTCTCAAACGATAGACGGCAGTCGGAGCGTACTACCTCCCGTACAAAGACACTTACCTTAATTTTCCAAAGCTTGTCTTGAACAAACCTGTTGCTTCAGAAGATTTAACTCCTATAGAAAGGGAATGTGAAGTTAGCATTAGATTGTATCAGCTCACAAAAGAGAAGGAAGGTTATGATCTGATAATTGTATACAGAGGCAGTTTAGAAGCCAGTGAGAAGCGCACGATCCACCTTGTGCAAATCTTAGATGCCAACCTTGTCGCACTCATACAGTGTTTCTCTACATTTATGCGCACGTTCAAAGAAACGAGACTGAGAGACCACTTTTTTTGTAAAAAAAGCTGGACACGTAAAATTATGTTCATCCAATACAGGCTTGCAATTCATCAGTATGCCTGAAAAAGGCGAAATGCACCAATTCTCAGTCATGCATGCAACAATGAAACCTCCCGTTGCTTGTTATTATGACTGTGAATCTGTGCTGGAGCCTAAAACAGAGGGAAATCATGTAGTTAACATGCACAAGTTGTGCAGGTACAGTTATATTCTAGTGGATAGAGACGGTAAAATTGTGTGGCACAAAGTTCTCAATTCGACTTCAGTTCCCCTTGAGAAGATGGAGACACATCTTGTCAAGAATATGTTACTGAATTATAATGATTAAATAAACACCTTACATTGTACCCCGAACCCGTCCTAACCTCTGGACCAAACAAGACTTAAAAAAATATTGCGCAAGCATAACATGTGAATGCAGCGGGAACCCTTATGGAGAAAACGGAAATAGACGAGTTCGCCCCCATAATCATTACATCGAGGGGTTTTCCGGACCCAATAAAGAAGGGATATCTGGCACCTACATTGCGGCTCTATGTTCGTATTGTAACATCAGAATCACGGAGAAACTCAGGTTCATACCTTCTATAGCACACAATGCCTCGGCCAATGACATGCGCTTCATATTGAGAGAATTGGACGGCGCTAACTTCTCGAATATCGTTGTGTTGCCGAAACAGTCAGACAAGATGTTCAGCATCTCTGTCTCCTTGAACGATGCCACGGGCAGGTACGGTGTCAAGTTTATCGACTCGTACTCGTTCCTCAACTCGAGTTTAGGCAATCTTGCCAAAATCTTAAAGATAGTGACAATGACATGCCGCTCCTCAAACCCCCTCTCACAAGTCCCCGCTATTGTGACAAGGTTCTAGACCTCGCTACTCGAAAAGGTCACTTCTGCTATAAGACTATCAAACCGGATTCTGTGCTGGACCAAACTGACATCCAATCGCAACAAGCCTTTAACAGTCAACTTCCAGGCAAAGGAATATCGGACTTTGATTATGATGAAGTTATTGAAATGTGGCATGCTGCCAATTGCAAGACTTTGCGTGACTACATGATCATCTACCTGTTAATAGACACATTGCTACTGCAGATGTCTTCCAAATGTTTAGGGAGACCACGACACGCGATTACACCCTGGATACCGTCCATTTGGTGAGCACCCTGGCTTTGCAATGCAAGGTGCCCTCTAGGAAGGCAAGATAAAACTGGAGCTGGTCAAAGATATCGATCTACTCCACTTGATTGTCAAAAATATTCGAGGGGGATTTGGGACGTTGACGGGAGATCTTACCAAGATAAATAATTCCCGATGCAAAGACTATGACCCTAAACTACCTGTGTCATCAGCAGCAATGTGAGACTTTAACAGTCTTTATGGTGGATGCTTGAGTGAACCCCTTATCGTTGGCGAAGTCCACGAACCCACACCCGAAGAAATTCAAGCATTCGACTTGGTGAACGCGGACTGTTTTGGAGAGTACACGTACATTGTCTGTATCGATGCCCAAGTCAGCGATAAGGTTGCATGAAAAACAAACGAGCTGCCGCTACTGTTACATCACAAAAAAAACAGCTAGGACGATGTTCCGCCCAGATCGTAAACTAGTTGCTAGTCATCTGCCTCAAACTGAATACCTCGTGGCCTTGGAACTTCTTCAAGTACTCCTCAGACAAGGACTGGAAGTGACCAAGGTTCATCGAATTTTTCGTATCAAGCAGGAACCGATAATTCAATCTTTCATCATGAGAAATATCCAAAAACGTCAGGAGTCTACGAACTCTTTCGAAAAGTCCCTTTTCAAACTGCTCTCAAATAGTATCTACGGGAAGCTTTTGTTTAATCCGCTCAACAAAAGTCTAGAGGCAAAGGTCGTGTGATGCCCAAGCAAAAAATATCCAAATGGTACACCCACTCTAAGTTTGGTTATACGTGCATGGGAAAGCTAAAGCATAAGTCTACAGCTTCTTTTATGACACACTGACACCACACTACGGTGACAACGTCTAGCTCATCTACTCGGACACAGACTCGTTGCTGCTTCAGTTCAAAACTATGGCTGACATTGAGTCGGAAATAAGTACACCTCCCCTGACTGCATTCATGGACTTCTCCTACTACTCGAAAAATCACCCTCTGTATGATGAATCAAAGAAAGGACAGCTGGGACTACTGATAAGTGAAACAACCGACGACTACTTGAGTGAGATCATTTGCTTACAGCCAAAGTGTAACAGTATATTTCTCGAGTCCGACTTCACAAAATCAGCTGCTAAGGGTGTCAATTACCAGACACAAGACAAAATCAGACATGAACAATACAGAGACATCCATAACCAGAAGACGTACGCACACTTTGAGACCATACACAACATTCGCGCACAAGCGTGCCAGCTTCAAGCTGTAAGAACTATCAAAATTGCCTCAGTAACTTTGAAAACAAACGATACTATATCAATGCGTGCACAACTCTTGCCTATGACCATTCAGACATTCCCGAAAAATCTATTGCAGTTGAATCTACCGTCACTAAAAAGAGGAAGCGCTGTGTCTTTGGTGATGATGATACCAATGTAAACTTGTATTCAATGTGGAAGAGACATAAGCCGGGTGAGGCCATCTTTGACGAGTGTACTCGCGTGAATGACGTTAGTACATCCACGTCTTCAGGTTTTATTCTCTAAATGCTGCTAAGATGTTGTGCATACTAACAAATGTACATAAAGGAATAAACTTGAACATGTTTCAATGTCCTACTAGTTCGTGTACATTTTGATGTCTACAAGAGATTTGTTGTCAGGATGTCGTAAGACCCAGTGCAGGATGCAGGAACCGGAGGACTTTTTTGTCTATGTCTCCTCGCTAGGCAGTAGCCAATTGTACCAAAACAACAAATCATCATGTTTTACTAACAATATTTTTCCAGGAATACAGTGACAGGGAGAGTGGAGCGTTGGACTTTTAGAAGTATTATATAATGACAGGTACAAGATAAAAAAAGCCCGATGAAAAGTACAACATTGTGTTCTACGTAGACTATTTGAATGCAGAAGATGAACGAGTCAGGGATGAAACTGTTTTGTTGGTTCCTAGCGAAAATATCTCAGGCAATATAATGGAAGAATACATCTGCGAGCTGGAAATCCTTAACATAAAAAGTCTGTTAAGGGAATGAATCGATAGAGATGAAGGAAAATTGCCACACAAAGCATTAAGTTTAATGTATTTGTTCTACAAAACATGCTGCAATACAAATATACTCAAGCTACAGTGAATTTGTACTTTGTTGGAGATAGGTCGGCTGATTTAATGGGCGAAGTGATGTGTAAATATAGTGTCGGTGATGGTGCCGTACGCGAATAAATGTCATTTTTGGACGATAATGTACGCTACAATACGTTTACAGCGTAGTCATATTGATTCCATTTCCATCGATCTACGAGATGGTGTTGGCGGTATCATCCCGTTCAAGGGTGGTGGATCGAGCCTATGCGTATTGCATTTTAAAAGAAGCTAGAGCTATATAAATATAACACTGGATATAAATAAGGTCATTTGGTAACTAGCAATCACGAGGGTGGTATAAGCATATCCGTCGTACAAACAATATGAAGTTCTATTTGCGAAACGTGACAAAATACGCGGTGGAAGTTTACATAATATTGATCGATTCACAAGTCCGATATCGTACCAGACGGGAAGCGGATTCTTCTCAACCATAGCCAGTCGTGTAGGAAGTACATTGCATTTGCTACGAAAAACTATACCGGCGATATGGCTCGAAACATGGCACACGATTACTCGTAGCAGAAAGATATGCAAAAATCAACCAAGGATCATGGGATTGCTACACTCAAGAATGTTGCAAAAAAAGCCATGGTTGAAGGTAAGATCACAGGAAAAGGAACGAAAAATCGTAAATCAAAGAATCACCGTGGAAGAAAGATGGAGAAGTGTCGTCCATTATTTAATAACTAATAAATACCCCTGTTCATGCAGCATTAACGTTAGTTTCGGTTGAGATTCTATACTGACAACATGCTTGGTGGATCATCTCTCAACATGACAGGGCCAGAAGCCCCTACGGAAAACTATGAAATGAGAGTGAGTGATAAATTTACCTTCGTCAACAATAAATATTTAATTGAATCAAGTATCGAGTCGAAATTCAAAAGAAATTATCGATTTCAAACAGCAGTCTGCATGATGGTAGAATTGCCAATTCCTTTATAGAATTTCATATCTCCGGGTCGGATAATGAAATGGTCGACTTGGGCTCGTTAATTGCAAAAGTGAAAATCCGTTTTAGAAATACAGATAGAAGCGCGTTGGCCGCCGCTGCTCATATTATACTCGTTGACGGATTTTTTCAACGCATGTTCCAAAGTCACTCTCTATTCCTAAATAGTGTTCAGTGTGAAGTAAACAGTTATACAGGACTATCAAATAATCTCAACGCCTAGTCAGCGCAAATATACGTTTGGAGCTGGCGGAACCTAGTAGCGTTCTTCTAACGCATGCAAATGAACAATACATCTATTTAGTTGATTCATACAAATTATGGTGCAAGAAGGTTACAATATACTCTACAGCTTTGCTTGCTCTAAATAAAGCGTTCACAGAAAACAATGACATGATTTAATATATTTTCGATCAACCTATTTTCAAAACAATCGTGTTTTCTACCGGTCAAAACTCCATCTCCGTTGATTTCTTCTTCAACGGGATTTGTTCCACATAAATTAGCCCTGCATAATGACATCACAACTGTTGTCGTCGATGTAAACGGAAACTGCGTTCCCAACATTAGATCATCATTTCCCAGAGAGTGCGCCCAAGCATACCATCAAACACTTTCAGCTCTAGGGACGTGTAACAGCTCTCATCTCATCACAAGACAAAAATTCCCTGCAGGAAGAACTATATTTGTTATAGGTGCCAGGCAAACCGACTCTGAAGATGTCATCAACCTAGAAAAAAGAGCAAACATACGTATAACAGTGAACTGTGAAAATCCAACTACTACAAATAAGATCTTGTTCCTGGTAGGTTATACACTCGTTGTCATCGAAATAAATTCGGCAAGGAGGGTATTCCCCAACTATCTACAGTATACATGAATAATAGTCAAATTAAAAAATATCCATGAGCGATCCAACAATAAAACGTGCCTATATAGGGTGTTTTGCTGAAAACAGAATGCCCATGCATCCACATGATTGTTAACAGCGAAAGCGATCCTAATAAAATAGGTCATTGGATACTTATTATATAAAACGATAACAAACACTACTTTATTGATTCATTTGGGTTTAATCCAAAAATATATGGAGAAAATATAGCATCGTATTTGAATATTTATGCAATAATACAACTTGTACTACAGAAACCGATCAAAAGTGATCAATCATTGGTTTATGGAGCTTACTGCATCTACTTTGCGTATTATCTATGGCAAAATATAGCCGTAAAAAAATTATTGAGCGGTTTTCCAACAGCAAACGACGTAGAAATTATACCAAGGTTGAAATCGTGCAAGCAGGAACTGCATGGGGCTTAAACTTTGATATTATTTTTATTATCAATAAAAATGTCCTATAAATGTATGTTATCAATACTCCTAAACATTCAGAGGACTACCATTGAGTAGGCATATATGCAACATGACATATAATGGAATTGCATTACTGTATGCCAAGCATTGAAAGGTGAATACCAAAGGTAACCTTGATATCAACGTTATATTTATATAACCAATTAACATTTATAATATTTTACCATCTATGAACAATTAGGATATATAACCTATCAACATATATAACCTATTACAATATATAACCTATAACCATACATTTATATTAGCCGTCCGTACGTCCGTCCGAAAGTTTCGCTCTTTCCCCCCAGCCTTCGCGCCGCTGAAATGTTATGTGCAAGCTCCCGTAGACCGGAGAAAACCATAGTTTTCCGGTACTTGTATCTACTACTAAGTTGCAGTACGGATTTACACGTATTAAACATGCATTCCTGTGATTATCGTGGGAAAAAACATACAACAATAATCAAATAACCACGAAATTATCTACTCTGCTCTAATTACCATTAAAAATTGTAATACACTAGGGCATCCATCATAGTAAATCGGTCTACTTATACAAATAATCGTAAACGCAACGACTTTTGCCTAGGGGACTCTCTAACTCCTCCTAAACTTTGAAGTATGGTCCTACAATAAATATACAACAAGCTAACAACAAGACCAATTTTGTAACAAATCGAATCTTCTATATCTATCATATCTACGTCAGACATTGTACCAGGATGTAAAAGATAAATATAAAACACTAAAGATATACAACATGTAACTAAATTATACCTGAAATAATGTTCTACATTGCAGATACGAACGAAATATATCCTAATTTCCTATAATTGTATAAAATACCCAATACCCTGCATCGAAGATGGGAACTGTTCCGGGAACATGCAAAACTGAATGAAATATACTCAAACGCTCGCGTTAAAATAAAGCAGGAAAATCAATTCTCTACCATACCCAAAACATTCAATGAAAACCAAGATGTAAGAGAAAAACACAAGCATGTAACCAGCCAACCAACTAAGGGAATAAGTGGCCAAGACATGTGACTGATTTACATAACTGAAACATATACTAAATGATGTGGAGTACTTCTACACGAACACGCTATAGTATAAACAAATGTGATAAAATTAGTCTCCAACACAGCCCAAAACTGGGTTAAATGAAATCTCCTGAAGCTAAAGTAACCA
>SDVV010031288.1:0-11568 GCA_016164225.1 Gammarus roeselii
TTGCAAGTCCAATTGAGTTGGAGCCTTGTCTCCGTGCAGGATCTCGAGTAGAAGAGTCAGTGCCTCCGCTGATGGTCGCCCATCCGCTGATGGTCGCCCATCTCCAGTTGCAAGTCCAATTGAGTTGGAGCCTCGTCTCCGTGCAGGATCTCGAGTAGAAGAGTCAGTGCCTCCGCTGCTGGACACCCATCCTTTTTAAAGGATGGATGAGAATCCTTCTACAAGCGGCTGTCGAGTTCTCGCCTAAACTTTTCATGCCTGATCCTGTCCTTTGAGGAGGAGACTCACAATTCATTTGGAGTTGGGGAGCGATACAACGTTTTTGTTCCTGGCCGCACAGGTCTTCAAAAGGTAACACCAAGTTCCAGGACTCATGCTGATTCCGTAATCCCTCTTATATAGAACAACTTGGTGTTATGAAATTAGCTTTGTAGCTTCTATATATTGATTCCTGATAGGCGTGCTTGCTCATTCCTAGGAGAGCCCTTCCGCCATCAGACGTTGTAAACAATAATTCGTGAAGATACTCTTCGTCGAAAATTAACCAGATTTCTCCCTACAAAAGATGGTTTACAGCTGAATGTAAAGTAAGTGTGGGTTGACATCTTTTCTATTCTGCATTAACATGAAAGTCATAAACAATGTTGCATAAACACATTATTGAGTTGTAAATAGAAGGCATTTCCTTGTTTATACCAGAAAGAACTTAGAAAAACGTTAACTTCTGTCGAAAACATGGAATTTTGAATTGGCAAATGATTCTGCCACTCGTATTAGTAGACAATATTCCAGTGATTTCAAGCAGAATAAAGTTATCTTCAAACCCTCCTACAGACAATGACATTTCATGTCACCCTTGTTCAATCGAATTCCTTCATAATTTGCCCTACCCTCAAACTCCACACATTCATTTTCAGCTACCACCACGAGTGGATGCAATTAACAGGATGTGGATGTGCTGTCGGTGGAATAGCCTGCAATTGAATGTTTTTGTATAGGATCAGTGAACTGCCTATGATCTTCTGGCTTCTACATTTCTGTAAGTTGCTGAGGTTAGTTGTAAGTCATTGGGCTGATGAAAATATCATCTTATGTGATCTAAGTGTGCAACGAGTAATAATGTTTGGGGAGTGTTTTATGCCTGGAATATTAGTAATAAAACACGCCGATGAGCTTTCTCATTTCGAACAGTTACTTCGTACACAATTTTCAAGCGTAAAAGATGCCATAGAAATGCTTCCGAACACCTTTATATTAAATCAGTGTACAAGAACTAAAGTTTCGTCGTCGAGGCACACAAAAATAATAATGATTGCTCACTAACACACGTGGCGTTAGTGAACTGCAGCATTATAAAGCCCGCATCCACGGACGACTGCTAATAAATTGAAAATCACTGCGCCCTCGTGGATTTGTCGTACCTTCAATAGCAACGTGATACATTATTTTTGTTTTGTGGCTGTTTGTAATTCCCCACACATGATCAGATAAAATTAATATGTTATTTGACCGGGAAAAAAAGGCTGGATGTTACACGCCATCAGACGTTGTAAATCTTCTGTGTCCTCAAGATAAACTATGAATATTGAAAAAAATTATAACAAAAAAAAAACGCGTTTAGTCATTTATTTGGGCGACATTCTCTTTATTTAACACAAATGAATAAACATAGTGTTGTGGACAGTTGAATGATTTATTTTATCACAAAGTTACGTATTGAACATCTAATGTTTTGAATGCAGTAATTATTGTTTGAATTTGTGCATGCTAATTTAATTGTTCAGCCTTATTTCTGCTACGATACGTTTGTAATGGCAAACCGTAGACTATCAAACACGTTGCCTCGGCGTGATGCTTATTTATCCAGGTTAATATTTAATTATTGTGACATTCGAGTTTGCTCCACGGCGAAGCAAATCTGATATTTGTACTCTATTTTGGTCTCTGATTCCAGAACTCACGAAACAAATTGGACGGCGCAGGTGAAGTTGGAACAATTTCCCTCCCTCGTTTCACACGTTTATCATTCAAAGCGGAATAACGTCGTCCGAGATGGCCCGATGAAGGGCCAACGATCACACACCCTAATTTTTAGCTTATCAGTGGTGATGTAATGATATTACGATTACTATTATTATTGTGCTTCAAATTCAATTGTAATATTCCACCGAATTTGACACGCGATCGGATACTCAGGGAAGGAATAATTTTTTATCATTGCTTTATGAACGACATAGAATAAGTACTAATATAGATCACTAACCCTAATCCAACAATTTGCATTTGATTCAACTTCTAAAAAATTCTAGCTACAGAATACAATCCACCAAGATAACAGGAAATTAATGTTTTAGAAAGAAATGATTACTAGGATATTCCTCATCAATTTCGTCGGTCCTCGTCGGCAACCGTTTTCAGGAAAAAAAACTGTACTATCAATTGTTCTTTATTTTTATGCAAAAATCTATAATTATTTTGTATATTGTTCATGACTTCTAGCGGTCAAAAATGCTGTAATGCATTTGTGTTCTTATTGGTTACCAGCATCAATACGAACACTGAGGCAAGAACAGAGGGTAGTGGCGATCGGGAATATACTTTTTCTGACCTAATGAGTAAATTGGTCACTGCTTCTAACAATTTTTCCCACAAACTCCCATTATCCATTGAGATAATAGTTAATTGACATAGGGTTTCCGGGAGTGGAAATTCTTAGCCCCCGCACTAATTGAATTAGTGTTCTTCTACGTCAGCAAACATTATATGCCAACAGCTTCCGTCGACCACCTTTCCGTGGCTCGTATAGATACAGTAAAAACATCCCAAATACAAATCACCCACCTTGCTTCGCTGCCCCCTCCCAGCGCCCCGTCACATGCATTAGCCCCGTGATTACAGCGTCCCACAGTTCATAAATGTTCAAAGAAAGCCGCGGCGCTGGCAGCATTTGCGTCGGTAATTTCGTTGCTGCCGGTAATGCAGTTCTAGGAATTAAATTGCATTTTTGAACATGTTTTCCAATAAGCAAGTGGTTTGATTCTGCGGCGACTGCGTGATAGGAAGTAAAACAAATTGTATTATAAGATCATATTCTAAAGGAATTACTCGAACTTCTAAACAAAAATTTATAGGAATTTAATTTACACAGCAAACATTAAATTTAGAAAGACATTATTTGAAACACAATGTCGCAATCAATAAAATTGAGATTGAAAACTAAACGATGGAATCCCAAGTAACGTAGAAAACTGCAACTGCATCATTTTTTTCAAATGAGACCCTAACTTCTTCAACAGTGGTAAAATGTTCACCTGAGGCCTAATAATAATAATAGTATTATTAATAATGATAATTCACTTCATAGAAACACTCGATGGTACAATAAAGATAGCAGAGAAACAAGTTCGACAAAGTATTCCTACCAATACATTCAAATAACGCACCAAACGAACAGACATGGAGAAATGGCAGAGTAGGAATGAGATAAGCGACATAAATTCATAACTTGAGTTAATGACCAAAACGCCTGGACACATTTTTGGTACCTCTCCCACATGAATATGTATGTAACAAAACTCAAAGTTGGAGAGGTAAAGCACATATCCACCTGTCAGCCAGACTATCAGGGACGTATCCAAGCCTTAGATCCACATACGTACAATGGGCCCACAATATGGGAGATCAGAAAGTTGTCAAACATTATTTCTATTAATATCGGGATCTTCCTGCACCAGCAGGATCCTATCCAACCTCTCTATTATTGGAGATAATCCATATCCATCACATTACAAAAAGCCTCCAGGAAGGGATTATTAGATTTTATAATACGCTCCTGTAGACAACAGGCACTTTTTTCTAGCTCGTACTTTAGGACAGTCAACGGCATACGCGGCAAATACAATGCTAGCACTCGTTCTTCTAGGTCCACCAGTCAACTTCAGTTTACTGATAGTGACTCTCTACAATTTACACCACGAAGAGTTACATTAAATAGGGTAGCAGTAAGCTTTAAAAAGCTGCATTTTAACCTCTGTCGAGCAAAAAATTAATTTCCTTATATAAAAAGGAAATTCAAATTTTGCACGACATATGTTATGATACAGCTTTTTAAAGCCTTCTCCCACCCTATCTAATGTAACTCTTTGTGCTGTAAATTAACGAGAGTCACTTTCAGTGAACTGAGTGTAGTATACAATGATATTTTCAGGAAATCGATTGGTGTACCTCAAAGAACGAGTGCTGATTGCCAACAGCGTTAATTTTCGAAGTTGCTAGGAGATATCAGCATTGCCACACCGGTTGTTTGTTATTAAGTGACCAAAGTAGGGAAAACTGTCCACATAATCCAACCGAGCACCATTCAACACATTTTTCATTCGGAACTGGAACCCATGCATAGTGCGCGGTTTTACTAGCATGCAAACAGATTTGCAAGGATTGTACTCAATATCTAAGGTAGCGGCTTCTGCCTTGCATATATTTAGCATAATGTAAAGAACATCCACACGAGCGGTCACTATGACCATATCGTCTGCATAGCTAATTGCGTTAAACAGCAGTCGCCAATATGACACCCAACACAACTAGGAGCTCGTGTAGGCTGTCTACATACACATCGAACAGGAGGGGCGAAAGAAGGCCTCCCTGCCTTATTCCCTTGGTTGTTCGGAATGAATTTGATGCTGAGCTTCCACACCGTAACGCACATTGTTGTTGTTCGTACTATTATTTTAGTGGTTTTACAAGGTGAACAAGGGATACCTTATTCAATTAGTGTTATGAACGATGTTCAATTATTAACGCGGTCAAATTTATTTTTAGCAGCTAGAAAACAAAGGTATATTGGCGAGCCTCTACTGACAAAGAGATTATAGTTTGTGTTAAGGTGAAGATAGGCATTTCCGTTCCATGTTGAAAATTATAGCATTTTTTTAATGTTGTTTGGAGACATTCGCTAAGTTTGCTCTAAATCACAATTCCTAGTAGCTCCTATGCGGCAGTAGCACTTGATATTGCTCTGTAATTGCCTACACCTGTCGCACATTTTGTCGTTGGTTTTCATAATAGGTTTAACAATTACATTCATAATTAGCTTTGGCAGGTAGTTAGACTTGAGGCAGCCAGCGAAGAAAATAGACATGACATGCAGGATTCGAACAGCACCTTACTTAAAGACCTATGCTGGTATGCCATCCTTCCCAACAGCTTTTCCATTCTTTATCTCTTAACCACTGATCTAAGTTTCCACATATTTACTTCATCGTCATTATTATTGTTTTTCTAGTAAAGCGCCTCATTAACAATATTCGAGTCATCATCGTTGTTGACTCTGTTTATTTTACCATCAAAGTGGTCGTGCCACATCTCAGCAATATTTCCCTCCCTTGTTATACCATTCACACATTGAGAATTTGAGCTGTTTTTCGGTTTTCGACTTTTCATTACTTTCCAGAAATCGATAAACGTCCATTAATCATTTTCTCACACAAACTAGTTGCACTTAATTTGTCCTCATGTTTCTTACAGAAGCGAAGTGTGTATTTGCAGGTGTTATTTGTTCTGTTTTTTTCCTTGTGCAGGATGCCATTTAGCAGTTTCCCAGCATTTCGCCATTGCACATAGGCCGCAACGCTGGCGTCATGCAAGACAGCAAAGCAGCAACATGGCTGGTCCAGCCAGGGACTCGTTGCATTCCGCGAGGCGTTTTTATCCCGAATGCTCCTCTTGCAGACACCAGAACTGCATTACATATACACCCATAGAGCTCATCTAATTTATCCATATCAGCATTTGCATGGATTTGAATCAACTCAGGTTACAGAACAGCAAGCTTATTGATGAGAATTGAGCAAGACATTTCTGTTTTGTCAATGTCATTGAACTGACAGTTTATGGATTGAGTGGCTGCATCCGCTTCTGCCATTATGGGGAAGCACGTAATGAGAGCTCTGCGTGAAGCTGCAAGTGATGTGACAGGGGCGTATATTTCCCAACATAAACCCGCGGGACATTGCTGGCAATTGCTGGTGTGAGAGCAAAGTGATCGAACCCTTTAACTGACCTCCCGTTGTGATTAACATGTGCATACGTGCCCTGTGACAGCCGTGTAACATCTTTAAGCTCTAGTTCATTGTCCGCCAGAAGTACCTGTCATTCGCTAAATGTTCTGCTGATCCTGATTCGATCCTCTTAATACAGCCTATAGTTTCCCATTATACACTAAGACCAGCTCTTTGTTATGATAAGCTTCATACGGCAAATTCACATTAATTAATAACATTGACATTCCTTAAAGTTGAATAGGTAACACGAGCATCCTATCATCATTGTACTGTTCTATTTTTAAATGTGGACTAACCCTATCACACCATAAGAATGTTCATCCACCATACGGACGTCCTCTAGGTATGCCTTCCTCTGGGTTTATTGACGAGATGGGAAAAAATTTACGCAGCTGTCTCTAGATAGACTAATGGAAGATCATAATATAGATAGAATCAACGAATAAAATATGAATTTAAAAGAAACTCACATAAAACACAAGCAAACATTTATCAGTATCCAATGAACTTTTTCGAGGGGAGAGGCAGAGGGGAAGTCATTCTGGAGTCTATGAACTGAAAATTTTATGGTTATAATGTTCTGCTTACGAAACCATTTTTACAATGATCTCGTATTACTGAATGAAATTTAATATTGCTGTTATCATCTGACTGCCAGCACCCCAGCAGTACTGCCGACATTTGACAAGTATTCTATTACCATTCACAGATCAGGGCGCGGATTCCATGAATCTACTACCATGCTAGGATCGGAGTCCGACGGGTGAGAGCAGTATGGAATATGCATGAGGACAGCTTCTGACGATTCTGCCATCCGGATATTCTGGCCATAGGCAATGCAAGGCATTGGATGATAGAAAGCCACAGTCATAAAGGCCATCGAAAGACAGAGGCAAAAATTATTCTGGCAATGAACAATGTGTCGAGAGGATTTTCCAAGTGAACGCCTTCCATCCATTCGTGGGAACAAAAGAAAATCTACACTGGCATATTTATATTTTGCATCTCCAACATCAGAAAATGCACTTCTATTTGGTAAGTTATTAGATACTAGTGGAATGATTCCGTCAGCAACACGTTTTTGTTCAATCATTCCCGTTTGATAAAAAAAAAATCATTCATTCATTCCTAGGCTTAGCTGTCTTTAGAGGTTCACCTTTGGAATTATTATTGAACACCCGTTAATATTGGGTTGGGTAGAATTGTCTGTATTTTTTGTCGAGACACGAGGACGGGATAGTCAACTCAGTGTTTGGAATACATCCATTGTCTTTACCAAAGCCAATGCTCTGTTTTACACCACTTTTTATATTTCATGAAGAGGTAATAACATTTATATTTATAAAAAAATCTGTGTCAGTTGTTTGCTCCGTGTGTGGGTTAATTGTATCATGCACATTCTTAATATTTAACGACACCGTTATCTAAATAAGCGTTGGTCATTCAATAATTATTATGGGTAAATAAAAGTCGAAATAAAATGATTTGCAATAATTGTGAATAACAAAAAATAATAATATAATGCGACCAAACTATTCCCTCCGCTGATGGGGTTGAGGGATCTTTTAATAAGTATTTTTAATTCCCCATCCTCGCAGTCACCCGCAGAAATTCCCCATCCTCGCAGTCACCCGCAGAATCCAGCTTTTTGTTCAAACACAGCCAGTCTTAAAATGCAATTTCATCCCGAGAACTGCATTACCAACAGCAATGAAATTAGCTACGCAAAAGCTGGCAGCGGCGCGGCTCTCTTTGAGCAATTAAGAAATGAGGGACGCTGTAATCATCGGGCTAATGTGAGTACGACGGGATGCCATGATGGGACTGCAAGACTTTGCAGTAGAGGACTACAGGACGCTGCGATCACCGAGCTAATGTGTGCGACAGGGCGCTGTGATGGGACTGCAAAACTTTGCAGTAGAGGGCTACAAGACGCTGCGATCACCGACCTAATGTGTGTGACCGGGCGCTGTGATGGGACCGACAAACATAGCAGTGAGGGCTGCGGTACTCTTATACTAACTACTCGAAGCATAATTGTTTAAAGCAACATCGAAGGCAAAGGTTTCGATGTATGCTATGCTGAGGCAAGTGATAGGCTCGCTTTTCTAGCAATACCAAACAAGGCGTTGGCGAAAGACGGTCTCTATTTTGACAAAATCAAGCAAGGGAGAGGAAGAAAGGTCGCTTCGTTTATCGACGTCTTTCGCCGAAACTACGGCGAAAACTTCGCCGAGGCTCAGTAGTTAACTTTGGCGTACTCCATCGGCAATCCAAAGGTATTCCTGCCGAAACACCTGTTCAATTGACTCACTGTGATGTATTGCCGATTATTTTCTTACAGTCGTTAATAGACGAGCGACGGTCACACTTCGTTAATAATACTGAACCTGTCAGAGACGGGAAGTGAGAGAATTCATGAGTAATACAAATCATGGGGAGACAGAGAGACGATCGTTTAAAAAGTAATTCCGAACAATACTGCGTTGAGAAAAAATTACCAAACAACTCAAAGATGCGGACGTGGGGCTCAATACATATCTACAGCCTCTTGAAGGTAGTCAGCGATCCGTATTTTAAATAATGTTAAATCGTGCGATGGGGAGCGATTGGTGTTCTGAACAATGACATGGCCGCTGATACATCTCTTGAATTTTTAAGTGTATTGCCAGGTGTACGAACTACTTTACGGGGCTATTGCCCAGGCTCAGATTTGGTGTAACATTCATTTTTCTAAATATTTTTTGTAGGCATAATGGAAGGTCCGATTTCAACAAATGGTTATTGACACGCCAAACTAACATAAATCGAATTTATTCAAAGCAACCGTCAACGCATCAAGTCAATCACTAAAATCAAATTTTCAAGTCATAGAAACAAATACAAATTTAAGTGAATGTTATTCCACGACTGCAGGAGTAACTTCAATGGCGAACACAAACAGCGTAGGATTGCTATTCAGAAAGCAAATGATAGTAACATAGACAATTAAGAATTTTTAGTTGATGACGTTAACAATATCCAACTGAATGGGTTAACTATCGTCCCCTTTCCCCTATGTTGTGCTAGTAGTTTACACCCTAAATAATATTCAATATTAAGCATGATGGTTCCAAAGACATCAAGAACAGGAAACGATGTGCATCTTTCTGAACTCGAGACTATTCAGGACCTTCTCCATCTCTACTGTTCTTCTCAGAGGAGGAAAGAGGCCGGGAAAGCCGTCGATATTTCAACTAGGCTTACTGGGCATTTCTTTAGTCATAAATCATGCTATTTTGAACACCTGAATACAAATTTGCTTGAAGATGTTGAACTGACAGATTGCACTTTTATTTACCTTCCCTCATTTCACTATTAAAAAAATCGGTTTTATAGTAATGCTAAAGACCAAATCAGGGATACGATTACATATGATATTAGGAACATTACGGACTTGTAAAGATTATTGCATGTAGTAATATTACTGTGGCTTCGTAATGAGAAGGTGGAGTGATTAAAACACTGCTACATGTATCCGTAGTTATGACATTTTGATAGCGGAACCGTAAATCGCTACATACGGTAGCGATGTGATCGGGCTCACATTAACGATCTACTCAGGTATGTTTTAAATGGAACCAATAGAAAGCGTTGATCATAGCAATACTCAGAAGCATGGCATCCTGGTTTACGTTGAAGGGTCAAGTCAAATCCCGGCAGTGACTGAGGCAGCGTTGTATTACTAATGTTTCGTCGATGAACAGGGATTCCATCATTGACTTATTTGAGACTGCACAAATGAATTGAGCTTATTGAACCCTGTGATTGAACCACTGAGAGTAAAAATACAAAATATAAATGACATTCCCAAGCAAGAAGACGTATCGAAAAACTTCGGGTAGGGGGATTCATGGGATGTGGAGAATTGGTTAGATTTCAAAGGCCGTGACCATATCTTGCTAAACCAAGTCAATACGTTTGGTTTAAAATATAACCACGAGATCGTTCTATAGAGACGAGTGGCTTGTTACTTTTTTATCGCACTGCTATGCACGTTGTGTCATGTTTCGCACTGCCAATGGCGCAATTGACGTAGTGTGGGCACCGACTGTTCTCTAGGTTAATGAGAGATAAAGATTTGGAAATTGCAATTCTCCTCATTATTTTATTGTTTCCCTTCTTGGGTGTCACTTGAGCAAACAAGACGTTTATGTATCGATCAAGTTGAACAATACAGAAGGAGGCTAAATCACTTCTGTGCAGTCTGATAAAGGAGAGGGACGTTCATAAATAAGGACAAATATGCAGAAGAATACATCAATTATCTCTAATCGGCGAACTTCAAGTAAAATCATGTATCCAAAGGCAAAAAGTTTATTTTGTATCATCCCTATTCTGACGCATGCATTCGTCTCACATCAAAACTTCGAAAAATTAGATCACTCGTGGCCAGATTCTTCTAAGCAGGAGACGAATGGAAGAAACAATTATCCAAAGAGCTTTTGGAGCAGATTCACGGAGACGTGGTAAAAGTTTAACACCGCTTTTATACTGTACTTTTATACAGCCATTGAGTGCAAGTGCCGAGCGCTAGTGCTGACTACCATCATTTGCCTCTCTCCTGGCGATGTTTGCGGGAATGGCCAAGCAAAATGACGCTTTTCGAGGCCTTGGTTTATATGAGGCTGTTGATATGCACTACATTTGATGCCATCTCGTCGCATCCAGCACAAACATGTTAAATCTTAAGAAAAGTAGACGATACAATAGTTCATTTTTAAACGTGTTTGTTTTTTGCTACATATTTCAACCTCGTCTTCGTCATGTGTTGCATTTCAACAATATCATTATCGGATGCATTTACAAAATACATAACCGGGAACTGTAAAAAAATACACACATCAAACAGGGCGCACTGTACTGGAAGCACGGCCTTTTCTCTTACCTCTATCTGTGGTAGGGGTATGGACCCAATTCCCTCTCCAGCGAGTAACCCATGTGATGCAATTTGTCTGGGTTGATCGTTCGGAGAACAATGAGCGGCGGTACTCACGTCTCTGATGAGACCGGTGACCTGTGGGGAGAGTAGTAAAATGTTCCTGGTGTGACACAGCGTATTATAGGCTTATCAACAGATTTTGTTGATGAGCTAAAGAGTTTACCTCTTTGTGTGACAGTGCTAACCTCCTCGCGTGACAGTGCTAACCTCCTCGCGTGACAGTGTTAACCTCCTCGCGTGACAGTGCTAACCTCCTCGCGTGACAGTGTTAACCTCCTCGTGTGACAGTGTTAACCTCCTCGCGTGACAGTGCTAACCTCCTCGCGTGACCGTGTTAACCTCCTCGCGTGACAGTGTAAACCTCCTCGCGTGACAGTGCTAACCTCCTCGCGTAACCGTGTTAACCTCCTCGCGTGACAGTGCTAACCTCCTCGCGTGACAGGGCTAACCTCCTCGCGTGACAGTGCTAACCTCCTCGCGTGACAGTGCTAACCTCCTCGCGTGACAGTGCTAACCTCCTCGCGT
>SDVV010031289.1:0-11568 GCA_016164225.1 Gammarus roeselii
GCACAGAGCAGCTGAAGACAGCAGAGGGCAACACAGAGCAGCTGATGGCAACAGAGGGCAACACAGAGCAACTGATGGCAGCAGAGGGCAGCACAGAGTAGCTGAAGACAGCAGAGGGCAACACAGAGCAGCTGATGGCAACAGAGGGCAACACAGAGCAACTGATGGCAGCAGAGGGCAGCACAGAGCAGCTGAAGACAGCAGAGGGTAACACAGAGCAACTGATGGCAGCAGAGGGCAGCACAAAGCAACTGATGGCAGCAGAGGGCAACACAGAGCAGCTGAAGACAGCAGAGGGCAACACAGAGCAACTGATGGCAGCAGAGGGCAGCACAGAGCAGCTGAAGACAGCAGAGGGCAACACAGAGCAACTGATGGCAGCAGAGGGCAGCACAGAGCAGCTGAAGGTAGCAGAGGGTAACACAGAGCAACTGATGGCAGCAGAGGGCAGCACAGAGCAACTGATGGCAGCAGAGGGCAACACAGAGCAGCTGAATACAGCAGAGGGCAACACAGAGCAACTGATGGCAGCAGAGGGCAGCACAGAGCAGCTGAAGACAGCAGAGGGCAACACAGAGCAGTTGGTTGCAATAAGATGTTTTTGTCACAAGCCTGGCACCTCAGTACACAAATGTCACAAGTCAATGTTATCTTTGTAACATGTTACATTCTTTTCATAGTATATATTTTCAACCTCACCTTTACTAACGGTAAACGAATGCTATAGTTAGAGTATCTTCTTGCATTTTAAAATATCGATTCTAAATGCTCACACTGTCATACATTTTTAATCCATATAATGTATTATTATATACGTTTCATTTGATAAATTCATCGACCTGTAATACTAAACAATAAATTGTTTTAAAATACGATGAATGAGTTATCGTTCGATTCTGTCAGGTAGAATTTATTTTAGGCTTGTCATTGAAACTAACAACACGTCTGTTCTCAACGGGTATTTCCTTGCAAATGATAAATTGTTGAAGCGACTGCAAAATTGGGATTGTAGCGCCGATGATATACTTTGCTTTATTGGTCGCTTCTGCAAGTAACATGACTCATCAATTACGCGAAATCAAATTTTCGATCGGATACGCTGTTTTGTGCGTCCACAATAATGTTACAGTCGTGACCTGGGAATATTAATGGTGTGCCGAGCAAAGAATTATGATGAGAAAAAGGAAGCAGTTAAATGAAAATGATATTAAGTAACACTTCAAAATCGCCTCACATATGTCATCCTCTGGCCGGGAGACATTGGATGGCAAACCATTTTATTTATTCCAGGATATAACTCCTGGTTCATTCGTTTGAAGACAAGTTCAGTTCCGACTCTGCTTCTGTTATGAGGCTGCTAACACTAGAAATAAAGCTACAATCCGTTCGTTTCGAAATTCATCAAATTAACGTAGTTCAATTCATTTATTTGATAGACAAGAAAAATACAGAGATGCACAGCCGCACATTGACGGTACGGATTTCCTAACATGGTATACGGTCCTAATTTAAGATATATTTTCAATGAACAACCTCCTTGTATTTCCATTTATTGGTCATCTCTATCAATCTTAGAGCCTTGACTACTGAACACCATCATATCGATGAACAATTTATATTTTGCCACGAAGAGCCATAAATCAAATCGATAATCACAGGGATGGTACAGATATAAAAAAATGTACCAGGAAATCAACTGCGATGATACGTTTTCGCCTTTTTATGTAGAGTCATTTTATGCATGAATCATTTCGTGAATACATTGAGATCAAACAAATGTGAAACATTAGACGAAACACAACTAACAGCCTTTAACATCGTCGCTCGTTTATTGATGGGAAACAATCATACCACAAAATATTCTAAATAAAAGATGGTGTCACCATGTTTAGTACAGAATCAAAGATGGTAATATCACCAAGTTTCTGATGCCAGCTACCTCTCTTATTTTCATGAAGCTTTCTCACAAAGTCCTTCTTAGACACTTGCTAGGAGGGTCTCTTTTTCTTACGTCGTATGGTAAGCATATTTCATATAACGTTTCTCTGAAGATGTTTTATTGATGAACTTTTGGGAATCGCCATCCGCTGAGGCATAAAGGACGCCGCACACGATTTTTTTTGGTGTCTTCGGAGTTCATTTTTTGAGAAAAAACTTCGGATGATTTTATTTTGTATGTTTTTTGCGCCTACAAGTCTTTGAAGCCGTGGAGGAGCTTTAAGTGAGGAGGTGTTTGACGTCGAGGGAGATTGAGGAATAAGAAAGAGATGGAGATATTCTGTGTTATTTGTATCAGTACCATCCAGCTCAGTTTAGGCTAGATGGTACTTGAGCTTGACCATAACTTCTTTTGCATGCTTTTTCAATTCAGGGCTCTGCCTGTTCAATACACTATCGATTGCAGTTGGTTTCTCCCTCGATGTGCGTGGAAAGGACATCGAGGATGTGCAAAACAGATGTCCTGGGTGGAGCAGCTGACTGACTGAAAATATCGCAGAGGATGTGGAAAACAGATGTCCTGGGTGGACCAGCTGACTGACTGAAAATAACATAGAGGATAAGAAAAACAAATGTCCTGGGTGGAGCAGCTGACTGACTGAAAATAATATAGAGGATGTTGAAAACAAATGTCCTGGGTGGAGCAGCTGACTGACTGAAAATAACATAGAGGATGTGGAAAACCAATGTCCTGGGTGGAGTACCTGAATGACTGAAAATAGCATAGAGGCTGTGGAAAACAAATGTCCTGGGTGGAGCAGCTCAATGACTAAAAATAACTTAGAGGATGTTTAAAACAGATGTCCTGGGTGGAGCAGCTGACTGACTGAAATTAACATTAGAGAATGTGGAAAACAGATGTCCTGGGTGGAGCAGCTGACTGACTGAAAATAACGTAGAGGATGTGGAAAACAAGTGTCCTGGGTGGAGCAGCTGACTGACTGAAAATAACATAGAGGATGTGAAAAACAAATGTCCTGGGTGGAGCAGCTGACTGACTGAAAATAACATAGAGGATGTGGAAAACAAATGTCCTGGGTGGAGCAGATGAATTACTGAAAATAACATAGAGAATGTGCAAAACAGATGTCCTGGGTGGAGCAGCTGACTGACTGAAAATAACATAGAGGATGTGGAAAACAGATGTCCTGGGTGGACCAGCTGACTGACTGAAAATAACATAGAGGATGTGGAAAACAGATGTCCAAGGTGAAGCAGCTGACTGACTGAAAATAACATAGAGGATGAGGAAAACAAAATGTCCTGGGTGGAGCAGCTGAATGACTGAAAATAACATAGAGGATGTGAAAAACAAATGTCCTTGGTGGAGCAGCTGAATGACTGAAAATAACATAGAGGATGTGGAAAACAAATTTTATGTGTGGTGCAGCTGACTGACTGAAAATAACCTAGAGGATGCGCAAAACAGATGTCCTGGGTGGACCAGCTGAATGACCGAAAATAGCATAGAGGATGTGGAAAACAAATGTCCTGGGTGGCGCAGCTGACTGACTGAAAATAACATAGTGGATGTGGAAAACAGATGTCCTGGGTGGAGCAGCTGAATGACTGAAAATAACATAGAGGATGTGGAAAACAAATTTCCTGGGTGGAGCAGATGAATGACTGAAAATTACATAGAGGATGTGGAAAACAAATGTCCGGGGTGGAGTAGCTCAATGACTGAAAATAACATAGAGGATGTGGAAAACAAATGTCCTGGGTGGAGCAACTGACTTAAAATAACATAGAGGATGTGGAAAACAAATGTCCTGAGTGGAGTACCTGAATGACAGAAAATAACATAGAGGCTGTGAAAAACAAATGTCCTGGGTGGAGCAGCTCAATGACTGAAAATAACTTAGAGGATGTTTAAAACAGATGTCCTGGGTGGAGCAGCTGACTGACTGAAATTAACATAGAGGATGTGGAAAACAGATGTCCTGGGTGGACCAGCTGACTGACTGTATATAACATAGAGGATGTGGAAAACAGATGTCCTGGGTGGAGCAGCTGACTGACTGAAAATAACATAGAGGATGTGGAAAACTAATGTCCTGGGTGGAGCAGCTGACTGACTGAAAATAACATAGAGGATGTGAAAAAACAAATGTCCTGGGTGAAGCAGCTGACTGACTGAAAATAACATAGAGGATGTGGAAAACAAATGTCTTGGGTGGAGCAGCTGATTGACTGAAAATAACATAGAGAATGTGCAAAACAGATGTCCTGGGTGAAGCAGCTGACTGACTGAAAATAACATAGAGGATGTGGAAAACAGATGTCCTGGGTGGACCAGCTGACTGACTGAAAATAACATAGAGGATGTGGAAAACAGATGTCCAGGGTGCAGCAGCTGACTGACTGAAAATAATATAGAGGATGTGGAAAACAAAATGTCCTGTGTGGAGCAGCTGAATGACTGAAAATAACATAGAGGATGTGGAAAACAAATGTCCTGGGTGGAGCAGCTGAATGACTGAAAATAACATAGAGGATGTGCAAAACAGATGTCCTGGGTGGACCAGCTGAATGACTGAAAATAACATAGAGGATGTGGAAAACAAAGGTCCTGGGTGGAGCAGCTGACTGACTGAAAATAACATAGTGGATGTGGAAAACAGATGTCCTGGGTGGAGCAGCTGACTGACTGAAAATAACATAGAGGATGTGGAAAACAAAGGTCCTGGGTGGAGCAGATGAATGACTGAAAATAACATAGAGGATGTGGAAAACAAATGTCCTGGGTGGAGCAGTTGAATGACTGAAAATAACATAGAGGATGTGGAAAACAAATGTCCTGGGTGGAGCAGCTGACTGACTGAAAATAACATAGAGGATATGCAAAACAGATGTCCTGGGTGGACCAGCTGAATGACTGAAAATAGCATAGAGGATGTGGAAAACAAATGTCCTGGGTGGAGCAGCTGACTGACTAAAAATAACATAGAGGATGTGGAAAACAGATTTCCTGGGTGGACCAGCTGACTGGCTGAAAATAACATAGAGGATGTGTAAAACAGCAATTAAAAACCTGAAAAGGCTCACATTTTGCCCCTTTTGTAATTCTTGCCAGTTTGATCTGGCTGTAGATTATTGATTTCAATCTGATATAAATTGGTGTCATTTCTGTAAGCCTGACTCCAACGTCTGCGGACCAATTGCATGCAAACGGATCTTCCAGCGTGCAAGGAAGGCTTCCCTACACCTGCTTCCCTACACCAGCTTCCCTACACCAGCTTCTCTACACCAGCTTCCCTACACCAGATTAGTGTGCTTCCGTAAATATCGCACTAGTTTAATGTAGACTGGATCAATCTGATGTAGATTAATTTAATGTTGACTGGATCAATCTGGCATAGATTAATCGTGTAAAGTGGATTATTTCTAGTTTGAAGCTACTCAAATGCTTGATACGCTTCTTTCCATAGGTCAGGTGCGAATACGATATTAATCGTTTGTGTGTTTGGCATCAAAATCACCTGTAGTAGCTTAGTGATATAGAAACTGCTCATTGAATTAGGATATGTTTTAACTATTCATCGATCATTAGTATAATTTCGCATAATAAATTAGGTAAATTCTGTGACACATCAGTCGAACATTTGTATATTCCGATTAAATTTCTGAGCACTCGTAATTGGTGAGTAAACTCACAATACTCAGATTAACCAAAAGCTCGTGATTGATGAGTAAACTCACAATACTCAGATTAACCAGAAGCTCGTAATTGATGAGTAAACTCACAGTACTCAGATTAACCAAAAGCTCGTAATTGACGAGTTAACTTACAATACTCAGATTAACCAGAAGCTCGTAATTGATGAGTAAACTTACAATACTCAGATTAACCATTGCGCTCGTAATTGATGAGTAAACTTACAATACTCAGATTAACCAGAAGCTCGTAATTGACGAGTTAACTCACAATACTCATATTAACAAGAGCGCTGGGGAAATATCTCAATTACGTTCTCAATAGACCATTTACAATAATCATTTATATACTGTTTTGTTATACTTCGGCCAATGGTAGAATCTGATGCCAAAATCCAGTTGATTTTCTTTGGTGGCGCGCGGTGTGGCTTATAGGCGATCAGTTTTATTTGATCGAATTTGAGCGCATTGTGGATGGGTGGATCGCCTGTCCGGTGAATTGATCGTAAGTCGTTCGTATTCACGGAAAAGGAACCGCATTACAGCCCGCAATTCACAGGTGGCCGCCGATGGCGCACCCACGATCACATCACGTCGACGTTTTGGCCTGTATCTCCCGTGATGCCATCGAAAACCTCCATCACCCGTCGAAGAACTTCAATCTGTCGCGTGGTGTTGTTGTGATCTAACCACATCTTGCCACATAAGGCGAGACGGTATCTGCACGCCGCACTGTAGTACAGATACCGGCATATAGTGTGGAGCTGATATACTCTCGGTGAATTGTCCAATTACAATACTGGTTGATGTTATTTTTGTGTTTGGTAAAGTTTCGTGTATTTGTTCTAGGATGCTGTGTAGTAAGTTGTTGTTTGTATTAGGATGCTGTGTAGTGAAGTGTTGTTTGTGTTAGGATGCTGTGTAATAAGTTGTTGTTTGTATGAGGATGCTGCGTAGTAAGTTGTTGTTTGTATGAGGATGCTGTGAAGTGAAGTGCTGTTTGTGTTAGGATGCTGTGTAGTAAGTTGTTGTTTGTATGAGAATGCTGTGTAGTAAGTTGTTGTTTGTATGAGGATACTGTGTAGTGAAGTGTTGTTTCTGTTAGGATGCTGTCTAGTGAAGTTTTGTTTGTGTTAGGATGCTGTTTAGTGACGTTCTGTTTGTGTTAGGATGCTGTGTAGTGAAGTGTTGTTTCTGTTAGAATGCTGAGTAGTGAAGTGTTGTTTGTGTTAGGATGATGTGTAGTGAAGTGTTGATTGTGGCAGTATGCTGTGTAGTGAAGTGTTTTTTGTGTTAGGATACTGTGTAGTGAAGTGTTGTTTGTGTTAGGATGTTGTGCAGTAAAGTGTTGTTTGTGTTAGGATGCTTTGTAGTAAAGTATTCGTGTTAGGAGCTGTGTAGTGAAGTGTTGTTTGTGTTAAGATGCAGTGTAGTGAAGTGTTGTTTGTGTTAGGATGCTGTGTAGTGAAGTATTGTTTATGTTACAATGCTGTGTAGTGAAGTGTTGTTTGTGTTAAGGAAGCTGTGTAGTGAAGTGTTGTTTGTGTTAGGATGCTATGTAATGAGGTATTTGTGTCAGGATACTGAGCTGCTCTCAGAATAGTTAATAAAAAGCTTTCAGGAACAGAAACAAAAGTTTGCGTTGAGTTGCTGTCTGCCATGCAAATGGATTCCGTGCACCGCGTGATAGTTGGTTTTCATATTTAGGCGTGTACTAACATAGTGAACATGTGCTGCAATAGTATACTAACATAGTGAACATGTGCTGCAATAGTATACTAACATAGTGAACATGTGCTGCAATAGTATACTAGCATAGTGAACATGTGCTGCAATAGTGTACTAACATAGTGAACAAGTGTGGCAATAGTGTACTAGCATGGTGAACATGTGCTGCAATAGTGTACTAAAATAGTGAACATGTGCTGCAATAGTGTACTAGCATAGTGAGCATGTGCTGCAGTAGTGTACTAACATAGTGAACATGTGCTGCAATAGTGTACTAGCATAGTGAACATGTGCTGCAATAGTGTACTAGCATAGTGAACATGTGCTGCAATAGTGTACTAGCATAGTGAACATGTGCTGCAATAGTGTACTAACAGAGTGAACATGTGCTGCAATAGTGTACTAGCATAGTGAACATGTGCTGCAATAGTGTACTAACATAGTGAACATGTGCTGCAATAGTGTACTAGCATAGTGAACATGTGCTGCAATAGTGTACTAACATAGTGAACATGTGCTGCAATAGTGTACTAGCATAGTGAACATGTGCTGCAATAGTGTACTAACATAGTGAACATGTGCTGCAATAGTGTACTAACATAGTGAACATGTGCTGCAATAGTGTACTAGCATAGTGAACATGTGCTGCAATAGTGTACTAGCATAGTGAAAATGTGCTGCAATAGTGTACTATCATAGTGAACATGTGCTGCAATAGTGAACTAGCACAGTGAACATGTGCTGCAATAGTGTACTAGCGCGTACTAACATAGTGAGTATGTGCTGCAATAGTGTGCTAGCGTGTACTAGCATAGTGAAAATGTGCTGCAATAGTGTACTAGCGTGTACTAGCATAGTGAAAATGTGCTGCAATAGTGTACTAGCGCGTACTAGCATAGTGAACATGTGCTGCAATAGTGTGCTAGCGGGTACTAGCATAGTGATCATGTGCTGCAATAGTGTACTAGCGGGTACTAGCATAGTGAACATGTGCTACAATAGTGTACAAGGGTGTACTAGCACAGTGAACATGTGCTGCAATAGTGTACTAGCGTGTACTAGCATAGTGAACACGTGCTGCAATAGTGTACTAGCGTGTACTAGCATAGTGAACATATGCTGTAATAGTGTACTAGCGTGTACTAGCAGAGTGAACATACGCTGCAATAGTGTACTAGCGTGTACTAGCATAGTGAACATATGCTGTAATAGTGTACTAGCGTGTACTAGCATAGTGAACATACGCTGTAATAGTGTACTAGCGTACACTACGTGCAAGTTCAACATGTGCTGCAATAGTTGTTCATTTATAAAATCTAAAACTATTTGACTGTGAGCGAGTTTGCTGTTTTGTAGAGAAACGAATTTTCTCATGGATGGTTGAGTGACGTGACAATTGAGTACTTGTGTGCTGTTGTGGCGAAATACCCACTACGGTGGAGACTGCGTCTAGGTAATTACAATTGTAGTACTCGTACGACCTACGCAGAACTGTACTTAGTTGTTGTAGAGAAATGTTCTAGGAAAATTATTTGTTTATCAATCATTTCCATTGAGATATTGAGTCTTCCATTTAGAAGACTAGGTTCCAATTTAGATTGTAAGTCTCCCATCTAAATATTGAGTGTCCCATTTAATTAACATAATCGATCATATGGAATGTGATTGTTATAATATTTGAATTGTCAGTCATTTTTTTCAATCCTGGAGTGTTTTGAAGATATAGCGTACTATAACATATGCTGCGAACAACAGACAAGTGACTACGAGAAGACCTGCAGCAAAGGGAGTACCAGTACCACTCAGGATTACCGCGATAGAAGGCGAGCAAGCCCAAGCCTGGATCACGTTGGTAGGAGGGAATGCAGTCAAGAAGATGGTGGCAGCACCGTGTTGTTCGCATATATTTCTCAACTATGCACTGGTACCATTGATTCATGGTTACCCATTATCTGTCCTTTCCTCTTTAAGTTAACCATTTGTATGTGATAATATCTCTGCTTGATTATACTATGCGTGTGCGTTCATCCACATATGTTGATTTGCGGGGCAGGTAGCTACACAAGATTAGATTAGAGTGCCAAGGCTTTCTAGCGCACTGGAGTCAACGTTCTTCCGACACCGAACGGACTGCCTCCTAAAGCCAATGATCGTTGATGAACTCGCGCTTGGGGCATCTTTTAACGGCATTTAAGGTGGCCATCGATGGAACATCGATAGCTCGGCTAACATTGAGGGGTGGCCGGTCGACTATGGCGGACGCGACAAAGGTGTTCTCTGGTTGAGAGGCAATTGTACTTGGCCACCTCTGACTGGACATGCCATCGATGCAGTACATTAGTTTTGCCGATAACGCGCATCTCAGCTCGACCGAGTGCGGACAAAAGCCACCGGAGCGCCACCAGAGAAAATCGTTTGGGAAAGAGCGTGAATGGTTTTCATTTCAATTCAGACAGTCCAACTTGAGTTCATTTGTTTTTTCGCCTTACTTACCTAGCTGGACGAATGTCCTTTCAGCGCGTATCGTCCTTAACACATTTAATGCGGCCTCTTCATGAGTGAACTTCAACTCCGATTTACCAAACGGATACATGGGAGCAGCTTCAACTGCCTCACATTACGTGCGTTAGTACCCCACTCAACCCTGGTCGACCCTCGGTATTATCTCGGCATTACCAACTTCATGTCGACTTGCTGTATTATCTCGGCATTACCAACTTCATGCGACTTGCTGTATTATCTCGGCATTACCAACTTCATGTCGACTTGCTGTATTATTTCGGCATTGCTAACTTCATGTCGACTTGCTGTATTATTTCGGCATTACCAACTTCATGTCGACTTGCTGTATTATCACGGCATTACCAACTTCATGTCGACTGGCTGTATTATTACGACATTACCAACTTCCTGTCGACTTGCTGTATTATTTCGGCATCACCAACTTCATGGCGAAATGCTGTATTATTTCGGCATTACCAACTTCATGTCGACTTGCTGTATTATCTCGACATTACCAACTTCATGTCGACTTGCTGTATTATTTCGGCATTACCAACTTCATGTCGACTTGCTGTATTATTTCGGCATTACCAACTTCATGTCGACTTGCTGTATTATCACGGCATTACCAACTTCATGTCGACTTGCTCTACTATTACGACATAACCAACTTCATGTCGACTCGCTGTATTATTACAACATAACCAACTCATGTCGATTTGCTGTATTATTGCAACAAAACCAACTCATGTCGACTTGCTATATTATTACAACATAACAAACTCTTGTCGATTTGCTGTATTATTGCAACATAACCAACTCATGTCGACTTGCTATATTATTAAAACATAACCAACTCTTGTCGATTTGCTGTATTATTGCAACATAACCAACTCATGTCGACTTGCTATATTATTACAACATAACCAACTCTTGTCGATTTGCTGTATTATTGCAACATAACCAACTCATGTCGACTTGCTATATTATTACAACATAACCAACTTCATGACGACTTGCTGTATTATTACAACATAACCAACTTCAAGTCGACTTGCTGTATTATTACAACATAACCAACTTCAAGTCGACTTGCTGTATTATTACGACATAACCAATTTCATGTCGACTTGCTGTTTTATTACAACACACCAACTTCATGTCGACTTGCTGTATTATTTCGACGTAACCAACTTCTTGTTGACTTGTGTACTTTTACGACATAATCATTTGCATGTCGACTTGCTGTATAATTACAACATAACCAACTTCATGTCGACTTGCTGTATTATTACAACATAACCAACCTTATGCCGACTTGCTGTATTATTACGACGTACCCAACTTCATGTGGACTTGTTCTATTATTACAACATAACCAACTTCATGTCGACTTGCTGTATTATTACAACATAACCAACTTTATGTCGACTTGCTGTATTATTTCGATGTAACCAAAAAATGTGTCAGCATTATTATGTCAGAATATTCCTTAGCAAGGCCCCTAAATTTTTTTGTGTGTTAAACCCTCACTAAATATTTTTAGAGTTTTAGTGCAACCCTGTTTTTGGATAATTGTACAAAAGTATTCATCAGTTTCAATGAGTTCGGTCTGTGTAGACTTGCGTATCAATGTTGAGGGAAATGACACGGAAAGAAATGACTTCTACTAAAAAGAACAGT
>SDVV010031290.1:0-11568 GCA_016164225.1 Gammarus roeselii
GCGTTTTCTTCGGCGCAGGAGCCCTCAGATCACAGAACGGCATGAGCTATGTATTTATTCTTTTAGATGGAACAAGCAGCTGGCTACAGCTCATCAGCGTTATCTTCGGCGCAGGGGCACACAGATCACAGAACGGCATGAGCTATGTGTTCATTCTCTTAGACGGAACAAGCAGCTGGCTACAGCTCATCAGCGTTTTCTTCGGCGCAGGAGCCCTCAGATCACAGAACGGCATGAACTATGTGTTTATTATCTTAGACGGAACAAGCAGCTGGCTTCAGCTCATCAGCGTTATCTTCGGCGCAGGAGCCCATAGATCACAGAACGGCATGAGCTATGTGTTTCTCTTAGACGGAACAAGCAGCTGGCCAAACCGTCTTCAGAAGTATTTTTTTGGCACGTAGCTACGTATTAAACGGATTGAGAGCGAGGCCTACAAGCAGTGAAATTATACTTGTAGCCAGTAAAATACAAGAAACAACGTAGGACATGCTAATGAGATAGCCACGAACTGTGGAGTTTTCATCTCATTTGACAATCAACAAAACAAGACACGCTCCGTCCATTTCAAGGGTAAATGACTTTGCTTGCTGCTACCTGTAGGAATACCGTTCTGTACGCTGATGAGAAGCTGCTGGCCGACATCAACGGGAGGAGGTGAGCCCTGTTAGAACAATGACCTAGACTGGTTATAAGCGTAAGATCATGAGCATTGTTACTCGCTGTTTGATAAAACTTCATTGCTCTTTGTCTATGGCAATATACCGCTAATCCATTTGTGTTCCGTAGTCTTCTGTTTTTCATATTTTTAAGTTCTTTTGTTAGTGTCTTTCTCCCGCATGGCGGGTGGTTCAAGGAATACATTGGGTCGGATACATACATATGATGGATTTAGTTGTTGGGCTCATTTGGTCATTCAATACATTGCGATACACATGTGTTATTTAATTCCAAATGTCAGAAAAGAATAAACCATTGTTAATGAAATCACTTACGTCTAAGTCACATGTTTTTAATTTCGTTATGTAACCGTGTCTTATCAATTTAGAAAAATCATAACTCTGTGTGTCATTAACCTCATCTGCAATGTTTATGAAAGTAGTTACCGACTATAAAACATCTACCATAACAAGGCAACTTATCATCCGCCGCCACCAGAGGGCACACCAATGATAAACCGACTCAGAGACACGAATCCTGTACCGGTATAGCCTTCCACGCCGCGTCACGGCGAATAGAGTTTAATTCACTCAGGCGGTTTTTCATGTGTTGCCTCAAGACGGTAAGACGGTCCTAGCCCTTGCGCCAGCACCCGTCGTCGCAGCTTCTCCGACACGCATTGTCGCGATAATTTAAAGCATGAACTCTAAACACATTGACGACGTCCCGCATGTACATAGTTCCATACTTACCCTTATAATATAAGCAAGCGTTAACACGATATTTCAGTTTGCAGATAAGACAATGATTCAACAAACCAAGCTAACAGTTTTCCTCGTTCCTCTGCGTCGGTTGTCTACACTGCATTTTAATCGGTGAAACATGATGACACTGAATCCAAGGCAGAAACATCGTCACTGTAGGCGGGGACAAGGGAGAGGGCGTAGAGGTGCCTTCACCCCTTCTCCACCTCAAGTGAGGGACAGCAGCCCACTGTCTTGACGGTGCGACGAACGCACTGTGTGGCATCATGCAGGGTAGGCGGTGTCAGGAATAGTCTGACAGGTGCAGCTTTTTGAAGAGCGGCGTCGTTAGAGAGCTCTTTATTTCAGAGCGGTAATGCACGCAGTTTCCTCATTCGGTGAAGCCCTTGACTGTTCCCCTTTGCTGGAAGATCACTAAAAGCAAACAAATATTAACGATAATTTTTGCAGGCAAGTTTCACTATTCGCTCAGCATGGGAAGCTCCTAACAAACTCACGAGAAGTTACGTGACAACCTTAACCTCAACAGAGAGATAGCTGGGTGCGGGTTAATGATAGAAACAGTCGAGGAGAGATACTGCGACATAACACTGGGGGAATGCTCTCCCCTTCAAGCTTGAAAAAATTGCCTCTGTGGGTTTTCTAGTTAGTGATAGTAACGTGGAGGGAGTTCAAGCAGCGGAAGGCGAATAGGAAAGTGCTCTGTCGATCCGGCGCCACTGTGCAAACTCTGACCAACCATGTTAAAAAACTGAACAACAAAAAGAACGACCTCACTATTGTTCAAGTTAGTCTAGAAAACCTGATCAACTTATGAAAACGGAAAAAAAAGAGCTTACAATGACGTCACAAACACGATTCGTGACAGGATTAAGTACATCAATCGTACTGTGGAAAGATAGCCAATTAAGAAGGTCTTTGTAATGTAAATACAGAAAATGCTTTTGAATGAAGACCTGAATTATTTCAGCGTGATGGAAGGCATCTCAATGCGCGCGACAAAACGCAGTTCGGCATCCTACGTAGTTATGCAGTATAAGAGTAACGCAAGTGACAGTCTACAAAAAGCACTGGAAGAGGACCGGTATACGGCGTCACTCAAGAAACGAATGGAAACACCTGACACAAGACCAAAACAAGCAAAACAAGGGGCAAGAACTCATGCAATTTTCAAGGCAACCCCATGACAAAATAATTGTTCAGATACCAGAAGCATTTATGGTAGTGAATCGAGTGACTCGGCACAGCTAAACAGAAGACATGTCAACCAAAACAGATAAGAGGAAAGAAATAAAGTTCTACTAGGAAATGTGCGGTCACTAATACCCAAGATAGACCTTCTTCAAGCTATAGTGAAAACGAACGAATGTGACATAGTTGGAATCAACTAATCGTGGCTGGACATAAATGACCAAAATCTCCAGGTGGAAATAGGTCTCCAAAGACTCAGGACCTTCAGTGTAGACAAGCTTTTTCCAAGCAAGAGGGGTGAAGGGTCAGTGCTTTATATCATAAAACAATTTTGTCCAATACTTCGCAGTGTAATAGCACCAACATCTTATGAGGTAATCCAGGTCGACATGATGGCCACAAGTTTACCAAAATCTACGAATAACAGTAGAGATATATGTTCTCTTTGACGAATTTAATAGTATAATTTCCTCATCCCATGAGAGTATCTTCATCCTAACTGACATCAATTGGACAATACTGGAAGCTGAATTACGGGGTGGCAGGTTGGAACGACTCGTCAAAAACAACCACCTAATACGGTACGCGGAAGAACCAACCAGAGAGGACCTAATATCTTGGACCATGTTACATTGACTGAAGAACAATTGGTAGAACTGGTAACAGTTACATAAAATATAGGTGATCACTATACTATTGAATTTCAAATCACAGCAAATCGAAGCTATGGTGATCAGCAAAGTTTAACCACAATTTTTGAAAAGCTGGTTTTGACGGCCTGAAGGATGAAATCCCAAACACAGACTTCGGTTACCAGTTCGATGGAAGGACCGCTGATGAATGCTGTGTATCTTGAAGATAGGGTGGCGCAGGCAAGCAAGCGATGCATCCCGGAGGAAAAAGACATTTTACCTTGTCCAAAAAAAAACATCTAATACATGAGTCAGAAAAAGTACATGAGAAGAGTGAGAGAGTGGTTAGAAGCGACAAAAGAAACAGAACAAGGAAAAATATGTCGTTGAATATACCAAGCGCAATCCAAGAGGATTTTACGTATATGTGAAGGAGAGACGTGTTATTCATGACAGCATTGGCCCTCTACGAAATAGAGCGGGGTGAATTAAAATTATTTAATGCAGGCATGTCTATGATACTCGACGAATACTTTGCAACCGTCTTTACATATTAGAATATGATTAATATACCAAAAGTCGAACCGTCTAAAGGAGATCAATCGCTGTAAAATATTTACTTCCTCCTTTAGCAGGTCTCTGATTACTGAAATAACTCCAGATGATTGGAAAAACAGCAAATATCAAGAAGGGTAGTAGGTTAGAGCTAGGGAACTATAGATCAATTAGTCTCACAACTGTGGTTGGCAAAACCTTGAACAGATTGCTAAAAACAAGTACAACATGTCACCTCGAGAGAAACCACCTCATTTGGAAAACCCAACACGGCATCAGAAGCAAACTTATATCTCTGTCCAATCTCTTTGACTTTTTCAATAAGGTCACCGACGAATGACGGTGACGACGAAACCAAAGCTGTCATCCTAATTTATATACCTTGACTGAACGCCTACTGAACAACGTGGAGGCGCTTGGCATAAACAGAAACGTGACCAGGTGGCTCCGAAATCGGCTCACGAGTCGCAAGCAACGGGTATGTGTCAGAAAAGGAAAAGGTCACTGGTCTGCAGTAACATCTAGAGTACCTCAGGGCAGTGCTCTTGGACCCCTCTTCTTTATAATCTAACTTAATGACCTCGACACCGCCATCGTTATCAAGTAATCAAAATCTGCTGACGACACTAAACTAGATATACAAGTGGACTAGTCCGATACGGGCAAATGAACTTTGAGATTGAAAAATGCATTGTTATGCACATTGGGTCACGCAATAGATTTTTTGCTCACGTGAAGGCAGACCAGAATAGCACAAACATTCAGGCATAATTGGTCGGTTATTGCATCATTTTGGTATTTTTATGTATATATATATATATGACATTCTGTTACGATTAAGCCGTGGTTACTTTAGTTAAAGAAGATTTAATTTGACCCTGTTTTCGACTGAGTTGGAGAATAATTTCATCAGATTTGTATATACTATAGCGTGTTCGTGTAGAAGTACTCCGCATCATTTACTTTATGTTCCAGTGTATGTTACTCGCATGTCTTGGCAACTTATTCACGTTAGTTGTTTGGTTGATTACATGCTAGTTTCTTTCTCGTACATCATGGTTTTTAATTTATGTTTTGGGTATGGTAGAGAATTTATCTTATTGCTTTATTATAACTCGAGCGTTTTAGTATATTTCATTCAGTTTTGTATGTTCTCTGTACAGTTTCCATCTTCGATGCAAGGTATTGGGTATTTTATTCAAATACATGAATATTAGGATATACTACGTTTGTATCTGCAATGTAGAACATTATTTCAGGTATAATTTAGTTACCTGTTGAATATTTTTAGTGTATTATATTTTTTTTTTATCCTGGTACAATGATTGACGTGGATATTATAGGTATAGAAGATTCGATTTGTTGCAAACTTGGTCTTGTTGTTAGCTCATTGTATGTTCATTGTAGGACCCTACTTCAATGTTTAGGAGGAGTTAGAGAGTCCCCTAGGCAAACGTTCGTTGCGTTTACCTTTATTTGTATTAGTAGACCGATTTACTATGATGGACAACCTAGTGTATTACAATTTGTAATGTGAACTAGAGCAGAGTAGAGAATTACGTAGTTATATTATTAGAGTGTTATGATTTTTTTCCACGATAATCATAGGAATGTATGTTTATGAGGTGTAAATCCGCACAGCATCTTTGTGGAATTTCGTCATTGAACCCTAGAAAGTGTGTAGTTTAACGTTTTAGAAGACGATTTACTGGAAGGATGTGCTCTGGTGTAGAGGCGGTTTACACTCTTTGGTAGTCATTTGGAGTTCATCCATGTTTAACAGAATTTGTAGGTTCTTGTGGATGTTGGTCTTAACTTCCATTGGTTTGTTAGAGAGGTTATGCGACGAGCTGATGGTCTTTGTAGTGATTTACTTAGGTCGTCAGTGAACAGAAGCCCAGGGCTACACTCTTTGTGACTCATGTCAGGCTCATTCTTGACAACTGTACCTGCGGATGGATTCTTGGTTATGTCCAGGATGTGACTTTGCTCGAAGCTGTTCAGAGATAATGGATTAACAGATGCATGGTTTGTCTGAGGTATTGTACCATGACTGGCTGTTGCCTCTAAATTTGCATTAAATCAGGGGTAGCTTGCTGAGAAGTGTACTAATGAAGCATTGCTGACTTCTGTGTTGTGCTACAGAGGGCGTTGATTTGTCCTATTATAGATATTATATCTAAGTAAGATTTAGGAGTTTTTCTGATTGAATGGGTATTTGAAGTATTATTACTTTATTACGCATGATTTCAGTATTTGTTTTACTGCCAGATATTTTTTCCGTATAGTTTTTATTTTTAGTATATGATCTTAGTCCTGTTTCAATTCACCTCAGGAGTTTAAGTACAGGGTTATTTCACTTTAATATATTACAATATCGATAATGTACATCGGCATCATGTATTGATTGACCATAAACCTTCCATATTGGTGTAGGATTTATCATCTGGGGTATGGAAGGATACACCGTATATCATTCTTAATCAATGTTGCTTAGACCATAGTAGAGAAACTTACTTAGCTATTTTATTTGTTGGTAAACGTTTTTGTTCGTTTTTTATAGGAATATAACTGTATTAGATACACATTCTCCTAATTTCATGAAGTGTTGGGTATAAATTCACTTAATTGGATGTAGTGGCACAAAATATTGGTCTGTTTTACCTCCTGTTGTTGGATTTGGGTCCGGTTCCAAGTCGTCTTGAACGAATCTGCTGGATGTGGATAAATTGCTACTGTTAAAAAAATACATTAGTTTAATGTAGACCCCAGTTGGGTTATTGCCTCGCATGTCTTTTCTAAATGCTTAGTCCCTCCAGTCTATCTTTTCCGTTTACAGTTGGTACAGTTACATTTTTTTGAATAATGCAGGCTTTGTTATGAGATTTCGCTCCAATTCAAAATATCTGACTTATTCGAGCATTCACTAGATCCACTCTAATATTTTTCACTATAGGTTTGTAATGTAGAGGGGCAGTAAACCTAACCCATCCTAACCTGTCCTAACCCAATTTAACCAAGAACTATTAAATTTTTTCCCGTTTTCATACCTATGGTAGGAAATTTCTCCTTTGATTTAAGCTTTATTCATATCAAGTCTATCCACTTAGCTTTATAGTTTTACCAATCTTTAGCAGTGCGTGTACCTACATGTATAATTTTTTCACTTTGCTTGTAACAAGTCCAGTAACATCGATTAGTTTCTAGTAATGTTAGGTGTTCGCTCGCTAGTTGACTGTAGAGTTCAAAACGGTTATGAATGTTGCTCGCATATATCAGAGTTGGTTATGTTTGTTGAAGCGCTGGCAATTAATTTACATCTATTTTTAATATGTCCCCCCTCCTCCATTTTTATTTGGTTAGCAAGTTTTAAGCATGGTTTTACTGTTAGAATATGAATTTTCGTTGTAATGTCGGATGTGTTGCTCCTACCGTTTGCGTCTTTTATAACGATTTTTTTTATAGCGAATATTTTACTACAGATCTGTGATTTAAGGTCCCCAGTCAACAAGATCTAGGATATAAATCAAGACTAAGGTACATAATTAGCGAAATATATATCAATTTAAGACAACATAGGCCAATATAAATGATTGCACACTGGGTTGCCGTACACTGCTAGATGTAAAAAAAAACTAGGCAACCTAACCTAACCAACCTCATCTATAATTATTTGTTTTCATTCAAGTTTGATGGTTATTTATGATATTTAGTCATTTTTTTATATGCGATATACAAATTAAATCACTCCACATGGATCTATTTTACAGAGATTTTTTAATATCACTCAATATGTACACATACACACATTTATAAGTATTTACAGGATCGGTGCCGGAACCATGTGGGCATATACAGGGTCGGTGCTGGCACCATGTAGGCATGTACAGGGTCGGTGCCGGCACCATGTAGATATACACACATTTATAAGTATATACAGGGTTGGTGCCGGCACCATGTAGGCATTTACAGGGTCAGTGCCGCGACCGGTGGCGGCACCATGCAGGCATATAAAGGCTCGGTGCCGGCACCATGAAGATATACACACACTTATACGTATATACAGGGTCAGTGTCGGCACCATGTAGGCATCCACAGGGTCGGTGCCAACACCGGTGCCGGCACCATGTTGGCATATACAGGGTCGGTCACCATCTGTTTGCTATTAGAACTAAGTCCTTTGCTTTTTTGTTACAAGATATTTAATGTGGATCAGATTCACGTCATGTTAGGTTAAATGATCTAGTTATCCTAACATAACCTAATCTTATCTAACCAAGAATTAGGTGTTAGCGATCGAGATTTATGCTTACGTATGATATTCAGTCATTGATTTATGTTCAATACATAACCACTTGGCTCAAAATTTTGATCTATCCTTTGCAGTTTTTAATACACTGTTTTAATTTTGATTGAGTAAACACCCCCATTTTAAACTTTGATTGTATGAATGTTACATATAATTCATATTATTTTTGATTTGACACAATTCAACATCACTTTTACATGTTATTCACACCCATCAAAACCTAACCTAATCTAACCTTGTGTATGGTATTCAGTCATTGATATATACACTTGAAGCACTCCACACGACTCTAAATATCAATTTAACATACATGTTATTTATTTTTTTGGCACTCTCGACCCATATTAGTTAGCAGTGAGGCCCATTTTCAAACTTAGATGGATTGAATGTTACAAATAATTCATATTTGTATCCAGTTTCACACAAACGAACACTTCATCTCAAACTAGGGTGTGTGTGTGTACCTATATGTTTTCAACACCCAAACTATCCTACCCTATCTTAACCAAAAATTATGTATTTATATTCAACTCTTCATGCTTATGTAAATTTTTTTATTCAGTGATTTTTGCTGTTTTCATAGCAAATCTCTCCACTTGCCTCTACATTTTGATCTATCATTATCAGTTTTAATACACTTTTCTAATTTTGATTGAGCAAATTTCAACCATTTTCATATGTATGTTGCGTCATTTCTTCGAATGGTTTTGGTAATTCATATTAATTTTTTGTTGGACATATGTATGAGCGTTGCTCGCGACCTTCCATGTATTGCTTTTGAACTCAGTAATTGTCATAGGTAGAATGTGTTATTTCACATTTTTTCTGATCGGTTGGCTCGTTGGTGATACAAGATGATACTCTTGTTATGTCTTCCAATGATCAACCTAACCAAGAACTACGTGGCATCGTTCGAGATTTTTTTCGTGCTTACGAATGATATTCAGTCATTGATTTATGATTTATATATATATCAAACATCTCCACATGACTCAACATTTGGATCTAACATTCGCAGTTTTAATACACTCTTCCAATTTTGATTGAGCAAAGATCCCCATTTTAAATGTGGATTGTTTGAATGTTATAGGTCATTCCTATTATTTTCGAATTTGACACAAATTTTATAACACTTTCACTTGTTATTCGCATTCAACCCAACCTAACCTATCATAACTATGATTTTGTAAGTTATTTCGTCAATGTTTTTTACTGTATACGTAAGAATCTCTCCATCCGGTTCTTTATATCACTTACACTTAGTTCTTTTTTTACTTCGTAGTCATTCTCTACCATATTATTTGGCAAAGATCACCCATTTTAAAAGCAGATTATTTTAATGTTATAAGTAATTCATATTCGTCGCCAGTTTCACACAAACGGATACATGGCCTCACACTAGGTTTTCTTAATTTTTTCTTTAACATCTCCTGGCGCTACACCCTCTAACATCTTACACCGATTATTTTCGTATTCAACTTCATTAGTTTTATAATCTGGACCATGACTTTGTTTGAGATGATGCCATAAATTACTTGTCAATTTATCTCTATTCAACTTTACTTGTTTTCTGCAAATTTTGTGTATACCCCCCCCCCCCCAACCATTCCTCCACTATTATTGAAAAAATGTCATATCAAGCTATACCCCCCATCCTTCCTCAACAACATCACAACGTTGACTATGTATTTGTTCATGTGTATGTTCATGCGTATGTACGTGTAGATGAGTTAAAAAAAATGTATAACAAGATTTAAAATTCAAATTTTAAATAAATTTTCAACAAAAAAAATCGAGGGATAACAGAGCCAAGTCGGTCTATTGAAGTGATAACATGGCTACTAAAGTAAGGTCTGCGCCTCGAAAATTTTGAAATTATAGTGAAAATTTTGATTTTAAATCTTGTTATACATTTTTTGACTGTGTGAAACTGGTGACGTATATGAATTATTTATAACATTCAAATAATCTACGTTTAACGTGGTTGATCTTTGCCAAATAATATGGTAGAGAGTGACCACGAAGTAAAAAAGAACTAGGTGTAAGTGATATAAAGAACCGGATGGCGAGATTCATATGTATAAAGTAAAAAACAACGACGAAATAACTTAGAAAATCATAGTTAAGATAGGTTAGGTGAGGTTGGGTTGAATGCGAGTAACAAGTGAAAGTGATGTAAAATTTGAGTTAAACCCTAAAATAATTTGAATGACCTATAACTTTTGAACAATCCCGTTTAAAATGGGGATCTTTGCTCAATCAAAATTGAAAGAGTTATAAAAACTGCAAATGTTAGAAACAAATGTTGAGCCATGTGGAGATGTTTGATAAATATAAATCATAAATCATTGACTGAATATCATACGTAGGCACGAAGAAAATCTCGAACGATGCCACATAATTCTTGGTTAGATTGACCAGCGGAAGCTATAACCAACGAGAGAACCGATCAGAAAAAAATGAAATAATAAATTCTACCTATGACAAAGTAAATCTTCAGTCGCCTTCACACATAATTATGAAAAAATTTGTATTTGTTGTTGATATTCATTAGCTGACCGTCTTGATGTTTATATCCAGGTTGTATTTCTTGACAAATGTTTTTCAAATTGGAGAGTTATTTGAGTACTTCTGTTCATCACTGAAAATAGGCCGCTCACCAGCAAGCAAAATTTTCCTGAAATTCTGATAACGAAGGCAATTGTAGCCGGGGCTTTAGAATCTCGCTGCCGTATCCACCGCGTGTCGTAGAAGGCGACTAAAGGGGCGTCCCGTAGCTGGGAGTAGAATCGTGCTACCGTAACTCATGCGTGTCGTAAAAGGCGACTAAAAGGGCGGAGCGAAGGGGCTAGGGAACCCGTTCTCTGTAAAACCTTTCCTCGAAGGCGGCAAGACGAGCGGGGGGAGGAGAGGCACACGCCTCTCCAAACCCTATTGTTAGGGTCGCTGAATGTGCGTGGCTGTAGTACGAGTGATGTAAAGAAGAGGGAGATAGGTGAGATGTTTCTGAGGAGGAAGTTGGATGTGTTGCCGCTGAGTGAGACGAAGTTGAAAGGTAAGGGCGAATGTGAGTTTGGTGTTGTAAGTGGAAGAAAGTCTGGTGTGGAGGAAGGTAGGGCACGAGAAGGTGTGGTCTTGATATTGAGTGATCGGTTGGCTAGTAGCGCTACTGAATGGAAGGAGGTGTCCCCAAGATTGATGTGGGTGAAAGGTAAGTTAGGCGTAGAAAGATGGGCATTTGTGAGTGTTTACGGACCTGGCAGCGAGAGGAGTGAAAAAAAAGGAGAGGGAGCAATTCTGGACTAACTTGAGTGAGTGTATTGAGAGTTTTGGAGGTTATTTCAATGTAGTTGTACTGGGTGACCTTAACGCGAGAGTTGGAGATGAAATGGTGGAGAATGTGATAGGAAGGTATGGCGTTCCCGGTAGAAATGACAGTGGAGAAAACCTGATAGGT
>SDVV010031291.1:0-11568 GCA_016164225.1 Gammarus roeselii
TTGCTCGGTTTTCTACTGCCAAAAAAACGCCGTCCTGCAATTAATATACACTGCCTCGTACAGCCATACAGATCACTCAATCTTACGTTATCAACACCTTCATTCACTCTGAGAAGCCTATCAGGAATATTTGCAAGAAGGACATCGAGCTCAGCATAGAATCTGTCCAGGAGTCTCTTATTATCAAAATGCTAATCAATCGTCCTAACCTCGCGAGATTATGGTGGTGCGGTTAAATACCAAGGGGTAGTCAATATATAATTTATAACACGTACGTTTGGTCCGCGGGTTAGAACTACGTACCATAAAATAATACGTACATATGCCTTACAGGTTAGAAACACGTACTTTTGCCCCGCGGGTTAGAAATCCGTGCCTCTACGTTAGGTTAGGATAGGTAGGTAGGTTCCAGCAATATGCTCGTAGCGTAGCCAGTCAATATATCTATCTGCAAGCAACATAATGGCACGGAGCCACTACCCCGCCGTATCAAACTGCCCCAGGGTGGGCAACACAGAATACATTTTGATTTCACACCATACCCACAGAATGTGTGACTTACTAAAGCTGGGAAAAGCGAAGTCAAATATTGGTTCTTTCGGGTCATAAGCTTTTCGAGGTGGTCAAAAAAAATCAAAATAAACTAGTTTTGATGTTTTTATATAATGAAGTTACAAAGCTATATTCATTCAAGCGGTACTTACAATTGCATGGTACCATTTCGCTTATATATTTGCAAATGAATGAAAGAACATATCGGTCACACTGTCAGTGTATCGCATTATTTTCAAGGTTGAGCCGCAGCTACAATGGCTTTTCAATCTTGGATACTCACAAGATTTTCAAGTTGGCAACAAGAGAATAGGAAGGGAATGAATAAGAAGGCAGTTAATTTGCCCCATGAATTGGTAAATGAATTGAAGTTGTACAATGCAAGACAAACAATTTGGCAGTGGGGAGCTCAGCCAATTATGGTGGTTTCGGCGAGAGACCAGGACTGGAAGACAATGCTCGTGGGGCACCATCGTTTGGGCTGCCCCGGCTTGATCTTGAACCTGGTGTCCAAGAAAGACGCCTGCTGCCGGGACGACTGCGATAGCTGGATCCAGGGCATGTTGTGGCGTTCTTGGTAAGGACCGTTTCTTTTGACTCTTGGTTCTATGAACTCCCATTGTAGGTGCTTCCCGAGTAGCCTGGCTGGGGCCCCCGGGTCCGGGCCAGTATTGGCAGGCAGACTCACTGAACCACGCACTAAGGAAATGTTTATCGAATGAGTGTGTTGGTTCACAATGCCTTGCTGCAGGCTTACTCGATGTTGCCGCTAGCAGAATAGTTTGAACTAGTTTTGTCTGTAACTTACATTTTAGATATGTCGGCTCCCATGATTTGGTCTATTTGAATGAGCACCATGAACAAGATAATGCTTACCAGTCTATTTTAGTACCAATTGTGGGGACACTTGTCCTCTACAGTTCTAATTAGGATTTATACAACTTCACTGTTTCCAAAACAGCTGGACAAGCAATGGTTCCAATCTTTCAGAGTGCAAAAGTTGTTGACATGAATTTCAGTGGGAAATGAGAAGAACGTCTCTCTGCAAGCCTGCAAGCGGACATTTTGACAGGTGTTGTTTACCTTGCAGCGAACGATACAAGCACTGCAACCAGATTTGAATGAACTGCAACATGACTTGCAACACGAGACGCTATTACTTGATAAGATTGTTTTGTGCTGTACTATTTGTTACAACCAGGCAGCTATTGCCATATCGCTCTATCACCAGCCAACTCATACAAAAACATTTGTGGTAAATAGCTATTTTTTGCATCCTTTCACATTTGAGTACGTCCATTTATACTTCCTGTTCATCCAATTGGCAACTGTCAGTTTTCTGTGAATGCCCAATTCTTGATATGCAGTAGGGTTGATGTCTATTGATGTGAGCCTATTTATTTGCTACTTAAGCTATTTGACAGGATAATAATATAATTGAAGTTATTTGTTTACTCTGCTAGTCTACTGGTGTTTACAGACTTATACTCATAACACTTTTGTGATCTGTGGCCAATCGCGGGACGATTGGCTTCTACTCAAACCCCGTTAGCTGGGTGCAAGCCGAATTTAGGGCGCGAGTGCCCACTACTAAATACCTAAAAGCTTCAAATTTTGACATATGGTTGATAATGTTACCAAATATATCGGATAACAAAACTATGATGGATTTGATTAGTGCAGAACCACACTTAATATAATACAGGTAATTTTAAAGTATAAACTATGCGGGATAAAAATGGCGTCTCTCGACATCCAATGAATAAAAGTTTTTAATTAACAGAAAGGAAGCAGCAGATTATAATTTGTAACTTGGATACTAAAGTAATATGGGAATTATTCCCTTTCCTTTATCGCCTTACATAGAACTTTAAATATATTATCACACATCTTTAAATGGGATTGTCACCTGAATGAGATTTTAATTTTTCGGACTAGGCATGTTTAACACATCACTATGATACACAACGGGAACTTACTTGGGTTTCGGCGGGATTTCTGTCTTCCCGAATGGCCAATCTATGTGGCGTCTTCTCTTCGATACGCTGTCATCATGTATCTACAATGATGCTTTTATAACTACAGCTTACATCATATCCATCTAACTCATATTAGTTCTTTCTAACTGCTATAGTCACTCAACTATGCTAGTCTCGATGTCATCTTGATGTATCCAGCTTCTGTAATTATATCTTGTGTGAGCACCGCAATTATACCGACACTCGTCATGGTTCGAAGCACACTGACTGCCCTAAGGCTTCTTACCCAAACGGTGACCGTCTTCCAAGCCAGCAGGCCGACAACAAACATACACACTGAACCCCAGGACATATTAACACAAAGATGGCTTACTTCAATCTAAAAAAACTACGACTTACGCTTTCTTACCATAATACAATCATATCATCTTAAAACCATGGTATGCATTTAACTACTAAAAATATTTGAACGAATATACTCCCAAAATAAAGAAATACCTTGCCTTTAGTTATAATACGACAGAGGGAAAACATATAGGATGCAGCACAGAGAGGAACGCCATTGGAAGTTGAGAAAAGGATGGGAAGGGGAGAAATCAAAGACCACTGCCACAGCCCATACATTCCAAAAACTCCAGATGTCCACGTGATACTGAACTAGATGGTTCCAACAATATACAATTTACAGTTTTCTTTTCTCCGACGAGGCATTGCGGGTTTTATTCCCCTCAAGTAAACCATATCAGAAAAGATGGGACTTGATATTTGGATTCTTTAAAGACAAGGAGCGGGCTGAATAACAAAGAATAATTTCACCAATGGTTCTAAAATTTTGGTTTGGGGATAACCATTTATCTCAATTATTGAGTCTTGTCATGTATAAAATTGCAAAGTTATGTGACTCTCTTTTGATAGATCCATTCACGATGACGACAAACGCTATTGTGAATTGAATTTAGTTTATTAATAAAAAAATTGAGATAAGATATAAAAACGTAGTCATCTCCAACCGTATCTGTTATTTATGTACCTCCGCGGGTTCAGAAATAGCTGTGTTCGCGTTATTTCAAGAAACTTGAAATAAAAATTTCATGGATTTAACGTTTATCTCTCTACTTCGGCACAGGTGGAGGTTATGAAACAACAAAAGATATAGGCAATATTGCTACAAATAAATTCCGTACACAAAATCAAGAAGTGAGTCATGAGTTCAGATGTAGCAAATATTTAACGAATGAAAAAGAAAAGGCTGTCTCTGAGGAATGGGCCAAAAATAAGCGAATTAACGCCTATGTTTTCCTCGGTAGGTATAATCCTGAGTAAATGGTCCTGAACAACACCCACCGGGGGACCAGTGAGCGATTTATTTTCAGTTCTGTTAGGGGGGAGGGGGGACTGAATGAATATTTATAAATTGTACAATATACTCAAGAAATTACAATGATCCCGACACCTCTCATTTTATCTACGTCATCTCGTTTCACAAAAATTTAATTTGAGACAGATCGTAGTAGCTGCTCGTTGAAGTGTGGAAGTCGACGACCATTTGAAACTGTATGTGTATCTCGAACTCATCTGTTCCCTTTTATTTCAAATCTGGTTGTTTTAACGAACATTCGATCTTCATCATTTTGTAACCGTATGCGATTGGGTGCGTTTCAGATTCACCAGCGTCAGGAATAGGTACGGCTTATAGAGTCTCGTGGACAGCAGTTAAATGTCCTGCCCCATATTCATTCTTCCATTTTCTAAACTAGGAAGCAATTTTATACTCCCACCCGCAATTGGTGCAGGAACTTTGACGTCACCTAAATGATCTATGCTCTCTGGAGTCGACCACCACTAGATGGTGTTCTGAGTAGCAGCCGATCCAGACCAATATCCAACTTATTACATCTATAGCGTAGCCCAGAAATTATCGCATGGCTAGAGCGCGGACGAGAGCTTCCCGCGGCCACCCTTTGCATAAATTGTAGCGTGCTGATTTTGCGGGCGTCTATCTAAGCACAGTGACGTTACGCGTGTAACTAGTTACGATTTTTTTTATAATGGTAAGCTTTACTGAACTCATTTGACTTGAGAACTTGAAGAAGAATGAGTTGCACGTATGGAACACGTCTTATATTTTATTTGAATGTGTTTGCACCTCAGCGGGTCATTCATTAGCTAAATGTACCTGCAATTCGTAGACGTTTGTAAGCCACTCAACGAGGGTCAAGATGAACTTTCATTTCGTGTTTCCTCTCATCCTTTGTCATCAATAGTACCTATTGGATCCCCTTCATATTCACGGATATTCGAAATGCATAGTTCAAAATCTCCCATTACGCAAAGACCAAGGTTGCAGTCACAATAGTTGTCTATTCTGACCAGTGTATTTAGTTAATGTAGTCTGGAATCATTGAATGGCGATCTTTATACTCTGTATTCAGCTCTGTGAACTGACAACATTCAAATTGCTGTTTTGAAATTGGAATTGAAGGTTGGGATAATGTTCAGTGAAGGAAGTACATCCAGTGAAGGAAGTATATTTTGCATATTATAGATGAAAGGAATCATCATGAGAACAATAGTTGCAATTTTTTTAGAGTAGCTAACTGAATTAGGAACAAACTAAAACATTGCTGTAAAAACTTCAAGGTTATGATTAACCAGTTATTTCTGTGTTGAGTTCAAATATATTTTCAATTGATTGTCACAGTATTGTGCAGTACTCTTTCTAGCAGTGCAAGAAGAGTTGATAGCTCTGGTCAACTATGTAAGATGACATTTTGGTCAATTAAGTGTGTTCTACTGAAATTGACTGAATGTATTTCTATCTTGCATACATTGACAGACATTGATCCAAGGGCAGCTTTGTAATTCAACCAGTAGATCCACAGCTCAACAACCTCTATTGAGAAATTTGATTGAAGGAATGACTGAACTATTGCCTAACACACCTCGGTGATGCTGGAGTCTTTTTTTTCTGAATAATCCTGGTACCTTTGCTTACTAGGTAGGAAGAGATTTGAAGATCCACTGGAACACTCTAGTGTGCAAATTTGAATCTCTGAGAAGGTTGTATCCCTTCTAGGGCTTTGGCAATTTCTGTGTAGGGAGGAAGCTTGCCGTTCTACCTAGCTTAGAAACTTACTATAGAAACTTACTATGTCATCGTAATGTTACCCATAATTTGACATGAGCGTTGTTTTGAAGACAGGTAGTTTGTTGACATTAGACCATTAACTTGTATGTTCATGTTTGTAGATTCTGAACTGTTCTTTCAGCAACTGTTTTATTTAGACTGAAGCCAATGGTCAATTGTCCTTTAGTTTTGTAAAGTCAACTGGGATGTGACCAGTATTTGTACATTCAATCCCATCCATGTGAATTTTTATGCAAAGGACACATATGTGTATAGCAATTGTTACTCACACAGAGGTCTTTATTAATACCTTATGGCATTGCATAGCCTCACAGAAACAATTGAGTTGACTGAATAAAATTTGGTAAATTTGTATCCTGATCAAACTTAGCAGAATGTTATACCTTTTGCTATTTAGAAAGTCTCTTGAAACTACTGTTCATCTTTTAGTCTACATATCTACTGTGGCCACTTCTGGGGCATAATTACTAGTACTGATTGAATCAGATCCTGTGTTCAAGATGGTTCAATTAATTGGTAAAGTATTTAGGCAATTTTTGGTGAAGTGGTTCACTGGTCATGCTTTCAGTAATGTTTTTCTATCTGTTAAGGGGTTTCTCACATTGGTTGCCCCAAGACCACCCCACACCCCAGCAAAGCCAGAATGCAGATCACGGCAGGAGGCACAAATGCCACAGCGTGCCAGACTTCAAAGACCGGCAAAACAAAGGAGCTGAATAAAAACCCTAGAAATTTGTGCTTCAGGCAACTGATCATAGTTCTGTTAGTCCTAATTCAAAACATACACATATATATATATATATATATATATATATATATATACATACACACATACATATACACTACAAAAAAAATACATACATGCAGTTACACACATCCCTACAAAGAAATTGCACTTCATCAGCCTAGTCAAAATCTAAAAATTCATTGTACATCAGATCAGCAGAATAACAAAATTTTGAGGGTAATCTTTCAACTTCAACAGTACAAACTATTTATTAAAACATCCATGGAATTTGATGCTATTTAGTTTGCACAAATGGGTGGGCAGTGCTTGATCAAAGTTCGTAGAACACAGCAGCACATAGAATTTTGAGATGAAGCGTTTGTGAAGACCTTCACGAAACAGCATGCGGTTATGGAACTGCGCTCTTGATTTAATTTTTAAACTATTTGTTAGTTTTAAGCATGCAGTTTCCTTTTTAAGCATGCTGTTTCCTCCAAGGCATGTCAATGTAAAAACTCTGAAATTTCCCACCACTACACAACAACACCATTGAACAGGTAATTTGTTTTGTTAGCTTTGTCTGGATTGACAGCTGTCAGAGAAACAAGGTAGACCCAATATTGCATATTCTGGCAGGAGGATGATAAATCAAAGATTCACAAAAACACGTGGTATATTTTGTTGAAGTGAAGTTCCAGTTTCGGGAGTGTCCTTTTGTGGCAAGATCTCTGCGACCAATGAAGAAAAAAAAATTGAATCTATTATAATCTTGGCAACCAATCTAGAGACCAAGACTACCCTACGCAAAATCTTGGTGACAACTCTACAACGACTATGAGGCTCTGGTGGAAATGAGGCCCAAATCAATCAAACTTTGCAAAGAAAAATGTACCAGACACAATCTGACTTCTGAAGAGATTGCTTTATCACATTTATTTCAGAAATACAGGAACTCTTTTACTCCAGCACCTCACACCTTGCATGACTGTGGGTTGGGCTGCAACTGAGTCTTTTTGCCTTGTGCTTTTCTGTTTCACCTCAAACTGGTTCACACTTGCCTCTTTGCCTTGTGTTGCCCTCTGAAATGCAACAGTGCAACGCCCCTACTTGTGAAAGTAAGAAACGTAGGTCTGTGATGTCATGCCTGTCTTATTGGTGACAGCTGCATTAACTAAATAAGCTTTGACACAGATATGGTCAGACTAACCCCTCATGTAGATGTTCTTCAAATTATGCTTAATATATGAAAGGCTGAGGCTGCAACACTAGATACCAAGTACAATACTAGTTGGGGTGGATAGATTTGTTTTAAAAAACAATAACTTCATTTTATTTCTTATTTTGTGGGCTTCTTTTTTTCTCCTTCATGGTGATGAATTTTGCATTTATTATACATATCAAGGTTGGTTGAGACAAGCTGACGGAGGGAAAGGGGGTACTCGTGGGACCCGCAGGACATGGAGGGGGGGGAGACTAGGGGTTTTGGGAACCCGGGGGACTTGGTGGACTGGGAAGATTTGGAGGGACCCACTTTGACCCTTCTGGGGCACTTTGGGGCACCCTTGAGACCCTTTGGGACTGTTTTGAGAAACTGTAGAACCCATTGGAGCCCCCTCTGAATCCTCTAACCTTTGCTCCCTCTTCCTAAATCTATGTTGAACCAACTCTGAATCTACATTGAACCTACTCTGAATCTACATTGAACCTACTCTGAATCTACGTTGAACCTACTCTGAACCTACGTTGAATCTATGTTGAACCCACTCTGCCACTCTTCAATTGCCCTACGGGAAGCTCATTAACTTTGCGTGGGGACTCCGGTGGTAAACTAAATCCAAATACTACTACTACAATACTTGCAGATCTGTTAGTATGATAGTTGAACCGTGCACTAGGTTCAAGTTGCAAATGAATGTTTTATGTTGCTTAGTTGAATCATTAGAACCGTTTATTTAGGTTACTTGATATGACAAAGTTGGTGTGACTCTGTTGATATCTTGGTGCGGGTTTGGAAATTGAACGCGAAACTAGGTGAAGTAGGGATGTCCTATTCAAGTCTGGTATGAGGAACAACCCTCCATTATTGACCTGCGAGTTCTTATAGGTGTAAGGTGCTGGAGCGGGCTATTGTGTTGCAGGTGGTGTCTTTTCTGGAAGATAATGGCATTTTGTCAAGCAGTCAATTTGGATTCAGGGTGGGAAGGAGCACAGAGGATCAAGTGTTGCTTACTTATGGTGAGGTTGCTGATCTGGTGGATGATGGAATGGTGGTGGATGTGGTCTTTCTGGATTTCTTCTTGGGCATTTGATGTCGATCATTCTGTTTTGTTGGCAAAGTTGGGGTATGTGGGTATTCATGGTGGATTGTTGGATTGGATTTGTAGTTTTCTGATTGGGAGGCAAATGTGTGTTTCTGTGGGGTAGTTGTTAGTGACTCAGGAGGTGACAAGTTGAGTCCCCCAGGGTTCTGTGCTGGGCCTGCTCTTGTTTCTGCTGTATGTTAATCAGGTTGCAGTGGGAGTTGCTTGTAAGCGGAAGACTTTTACTAATGACTTCAAACTTTATTTAGGCTTTCCAAGCAAAGTACAAGCCATTTGCCTGGGTGTTTCTTCTTGGCAGGAAATTTAATTTGGTGCTGTCTATTCTTGTCATGGAATCTTTCTCTGAACATTTCCTATTGTCTTCATGCCTTATCTTGAATCAGAGCGGCTTGATGATGGAATTTCTTATTTGAATAGTGTGGCACATGGGCTTGTTCAATCCTGCAGAGATTTGGGTGCTTGTTGACTCTGGGTTGTGATTTCACCTCCATGTGAAGTGTTGTTAGCAAGGCTTCCACTGTTAGCTACCAGTCTGCTCCGTTCTATCATCAATGGGAGTTCCGTTTACATGGTGTCTTTGTTTATAACTTGTATAAGGCCCATCTTGGACTACTGCTCTAGTTTGTGGAATGTGTGATATTTTGGGGATCTGAGACTTTCCTTTAGGAGTGTGTGCTGAGCCAGTGGACCAGGGAAATAAGCATCAGAGCTTTGCAGTTGTTTTTGGTCAGGGAAAGGATGTTGAGTTTGGATATGAAGTGTCTGAATATTTTTCACTGTTCTAAGGATTGGGGGTTGTCTGCTCTGTTAGAGCAAGCTCCAGATTTTGGCACACATGGTCATTCTTTCAAGCTGGTGGTTCCTTGCTATTAACAGATTTTTATTCTTGCTGTGTTCAGGTCTGGAACAGTCTGTCCTCTGATGAGTAGTTTGGGAAGTGGGGGTTGTACAAGATTAGCTAGGTATATCAGATTTTTTGTGGTTTTGTTTTCTGCGTTCTGACAGTTGTGTGCAATTGTTGACAGTTGGCAGTGTTTTTTGTTGCTTATCAAGTGCAATCCAACCAGCGCCCTGTTGCAGTTCAGATAGTGTTCTCTAGATTGCTGGTGCCTTGAGGTATACTGCCTTCTATGCCTGCATGCCCTGATGGCGGGGCTGTGGAGGCTGCAAAGGTGAGATTTCACCATGGGAAACCCAAGTTCTTCAATAATTGCAAACTAACTTTACTGGAAGCCATTTCTCCACATCCTGGACATTGAGACCCTAAAGAATCTGTAAATGAGCAAATATTACAAAAAATATCTTTGTAACATGTTGAAACTAGTAAAAATGGTATTTCCTCAATTTTATAGCAAACTAATTGCATTAACATGAATACAAGGAATGCTAGATAAGGTATTGTTATTCTATCATGAAAATACAATTGAAACAAAAAATCATTCCTGGCCCCTGGGTGTCCGTAAAGTTAACGCTTAGGCCTAGACATGTCATGTGTTACCGACGTTGGGTCATTATCAAACTGGTTACTGATTTTGTAATTAGCTGTAGTCATTATTTCTGGGTTTGGTTACTATTAGATGTCATGTGTGAGGAAATGCATTTAATTACATATCATTGAAGATGACGAAGATATTAATGAACAAAATAGGTGCGGGGAACCACTCCTTATCATTTTTTCACCTGGGGTTCTTGGGGTGGATAGATCATTCATTTTATAGATCATTAACACATTATTCTAGTATTATATCTTTTCTTATTTTGTGAGCTGTATTATTCATGTGCCCTCTTTTCATGGTGATCAGTTTTGGATCAGTTATATAATTATGTATTGTTAGATGCCCGCAGGGGCTCTAGGTGGACTGCGGAGTGTTAGTCTATCTAGTCCAACCTACGGTTGAAGAACTTGCCCTCTCCCGGACGCCTGATAAATGTCTAGCACAACTAAGCATTTTGATGGCTAAATGGTTAAATAATGCTGATGTTGACCTTAAAGAGGGAAAAATCTTGGATGACACTGTGCGTAGGGACGAAGCGAAGCAAGTCGAGGCAGATGGAGGCGAGTGGAGTCTACTGACGAGGCGATGAGTCGAGACTAACAGAGGCAGGTTGAGACTATGCAACCCGGGAGTGGGGAGTACTCTTGGGACCCGCAGGACTCGTAGGACTCTTGGGACCCGCAGGACTCGTGGGACCCGCAGGAGTCGTGGGACCCGCGGGACTCGTATGACCAAGACGATTTAGGGGGACCCACTTGGACCCTTCCGGGGCTCTGGGACACCCTTGAAGCCCTTTGGCCTCCCCCACATCCTAAGAAACTTCAAGACTCGCTTGAGGCTCCTCTAAACCCTGGGACCCCTGCTTTCCTCTCCTCATGCTGTTGAACTCGTACACAGATAAACATATATAAAATGCTTGAGTAGAACGAATAATTATTACAGTCCGCGGAATACTGACACGGAGGACGAGGGTCCCGTCGAGGCTGGTCGAAGTGCGTCAAGATCAGTCGAAACATGTAGAGGCCAGTTGAGTTGATCGCGACGAGCAGAGACAGGCCAAAATTATTCGAGACGAGCCGAGACGAGAGGACTAGAGTACCCGGGGAGCTTGGGAAGACCCGGGGGACTTGGGTTATCCTCCGGGATTCATCGGGCTCGTTTGGGACCCAAGGAACTTATGCCCTCCCCACCCTATGGAATTTGTGTCTTAACGCTCCCGTGCCACATAATAACTGAGAACCCCCGCTATAGCACAGATTGGTCCCTAGTTTGTGCTGGGACCTTGAACCGCACGTTTGCTTTGACTAAACATTTGAGGTCGTGTAACGTTAAAAGTCAAATCGCT
>SDVV010031292.1:0-11568 GCA_016164225.1 Gammarus roeselii
CACGAGCGAACCTCAACACCACGCACTTCTCCGAGTTCAGCCTCAAGTTCCAAGACAAGGCAACTGCGCCAACTGTATCCAAATCCGACTGCAGACTCGACACACCAGCAACCGCTGACTCCTTCACCCTCTTGTACCGAAGGTACAGCTTGTAGTCGTCAGCAAATGCCTTAAAAGAACATAGCACTCCATTTGTAATGTGATTAATATAGATCAGAAATAGCACAGGGCGGGAGGATCAGAAATAGCACAATAGCACAGATGAGGGAGGATTTTTTCTATGATATTGTTTATGAAGTGATTAGTAAGCTTTGGGATGTTCTGAGTAGGGCTCTTCCAGGCTCAGTCTTAGGTCTGATACTCTTTCTGATTTATGTGAATTTTTTGATGAATGGCCTTGGGTCTCAGTTAGGCTCATTTGCTGATCAGTGATTTTGTTTTGTCTCCAACATCATGATGTTGTTGGTGGTGTTTGCTTTGCCAGGGGATATTGTCAAAGTATTCTGGATTGCATTGTTGAAGGAGGTGGACCATGCAGGCTCATGGCCTGTTTGAAGTGTCCTACCATGACAGACCAATGGCTCTGAAATTGTTCACTATCAAGGGTAGGGGCTGAGATGCAACATCAGGAAGTATTGGAGAATTGTGTGTTGTGCACATAGGTTTAGAATTTGTTCATTCTGTTTCAGAGGTCACTGGATGGTAAAACAGGGGACATTCGCACAAACTTTTACTGCCCCATTGCTTTGGGGATGGGGCATGACTGTTTTCAATGTTAGACGCTTGTGCTCTCGTTTATCCCAAGCCCTTGGAGAAGGGGCTGCAATGGCAATAAACTACGGTAAAAAACATCAGTCAAATGGAGGGGAGTGTCAACTATCAGATACTTGAGTGACTTAGTGTCAGTTAGTGACTGCTATTCACATTTTATACATATTTTGTTTGCAGGTGGCTTGGTGTTTTGTGCTTAAGCTCTGCTTGGTCTGATATATCTGGAGAGGAAACAGACTTGGCAGGAACACACAGCTGAGAACCTTACTTGGGAGGGCTCTCTCTAGTATGAGCAGCTGCTCATGGGTTGATTTGTCAAGTATCCCTTCTATTTAAATCCATACTTACTGACAGAAGAAGTAGAAAGGGCATTTATCATATAGCCCACTTTGTTTACCAACAACTGTGTTTGCCTATCTTTTTATTTTTGACATAAGCATGAATCAACTTATCAATCCTATTTCTAAAATTAATTTCTTTTTCTTTGAGAATGATAGAAAAATGACTAGTTCCTATTCAACTCATTATATGTGTAGTCTCTCGTGAGCGATGGCTAAATTACGGACTCCAAGTTTTACACAGGAGCAGTAGGTGTCCTCACAGCTCATGGGGGTTAGAATGAACAGGCATGGGAGGTATGAACTTTTCAATGAGTGCTTCAAAAATTGCTTCCTTCACCTACTATTAGTCCAAGAGATGAAAACGGTCTAAAAATGATGTATCAATTAGTGAAATGCTGCCATCAATAAGGTCTAGGACCAGTTATTTATTGGGAAATTGAAATTGCATGTTAAAATCGACTTCTTTTGCCTGGGCCTAAGTTTAATAATATCAGTAAGCAGGTATATATAGAAAACATATAAGAAAGTTGACAATAACAGTCACAATCCTAGTCTTGATCAATTAATTAAACCCTGAACATATGAAATGTGCATCGCAAAAGTGAAGTATTTATGCTATGTTGTTGAGCAGTTGAGAGTGTGATCCTTGTTTCCCCTAACAGCTCTACAGTTAGCAATGTTGATCAAAGTTAACACCACAGTAGGCAGCAACCAAGTTTCACTGACTACTAAAACATGTAGATTGTACTTCAAAAGCAAATTCAAAATAAAATCTTATTTTATGTGTTAGCAAGTTAACAGTAACATGGACCCCTTTCAAAATATTATTATTGCTAGAAAAACTACTGGAGCTTTGCATAGGGGAAGAATTTGCTGATTGACGCAGTGCATTACTATGTTTGACCAGAAATCTGACCTAGCAACACTACTACCAGCTGCGGCAACACCATGTCCAGCTACAGTAATGCCACAACCAGCTGCAGCATAACCACAACCAGCTGCAGCAACACCATGACCAGCTGCAGCAACACCATGACCAGCTGCAGCAACATCACAATCAGCTGCAGCAACATCACAATCAGCTGCAAAAACAGTACGACAAGCTACAGGTACATGACGACCAACAGCACCTGCACCACCACTGGCTGCAGCAACACCACAACCAGCTGCATCAACACTGCCACCCTCCCCAGCTGCGCCACAAGCTGCAACAGAACGACGGAAGCAACGCGTGTTGCTACTCAAGTGTTTTTGCCCCAACCTTTTGCAGCTGACCAAGCTTTACCGCCTGGCCGGGCACTACCAGCACCATAGGCTACTGCCACTGAAATTCCTCCCCCATGTTCTCAGTGGGCTACTCTTCTTTAACAGCTCATGATGTTGTTCAAATGTTATGTTCATATGGATATAAAAGTCTGTCAATCATTCTTATCTTTTAAAATCCCTCCATTACCTATAATCTCTTGCCTTGCAATGTCAACATAGATTATGGCTTTGATCATTCCAATCTGCCCATTTACTCTACTTGCCTCATGAAACTCACATTCAGACCCAATCAATTGCCATATAACTCTTAAAGAATTTATCTGCCTATTAGCCACACTCACCCTGGCCTCTCAAGATTACATTCTGCTAGAGTTTAAGTTGCTCCTCTTCATTAACAACTGCATTAAATGTGGCAGATCTGGCAGACTGCTGGTGAAGCCTGATCTGGAGCACTAAAAGAACAATCATGGCTCTAGGCAAACTGTTCATTGCTCATCACTCAAGGATCTACGGCCCCAACCACCACAACCTGTTTATTGGAAGCAGATTCACCCACTTGAGTGTCAATACTATCAACTGAAAAGTTAACCATATCTATACAAAGATGATATAATTCTGAGTTATCAGCAAGTTGTAAATTAGCAACCCTCATTATAGATGGCAAAATACCTAGGTCCAAGTTGTTGTTAACCACATATTTTTAACTGAGTCACTTCTTCAGATGACACTTTTTATGTGGAAGCTGAGTAGAAGATATTATAATTGGTTATTTTTAATGTGTTGGGAAAATTGTAGATAGCTATCTGTTAAATAAAACTAACTGCCTATTAATTCATGAATGATTTCTTATTGAATTTGTTTGTTCACAGGTAAGGTATGGAGAATGATGGCATCCACAGAAACTGTAACTTCAACCCAGGGCGCAGCAGCAGTGATTGTGGTGGACTGCAACAACACTCGGAAAATGATGTACCCGTTGCAAGACCAACTACTCTCTTCTTACCATCTGCTCTTCGCGAGGAATCAGGCAGAAGGAGAAATAGCAGCACATTCGATGAGGCTTCTAACGGTGTGAGAGTATCCAATGGGTTTAATGCTTCAAGCGTTCATGTTCTTCGTGCCAACTCCGTCCCTCTTATGAGTAGCTTACCATGTCGGCCAGTTGTAGCATCTGATGTTTATTCCGGCGGTCAGCTGTCTCCTCCATCTCAGACTGCAGGAGCACAGCATTTCAAATGTATGCCTTCAGTGAGCGAGGGTCACCCTGCCGCGGGTGGTCTCAAGCCAGTGGCCTGCCTCATGACTGACATTTTGAGGCATACAAATTACGTCACCACCGCCGCATTGACACCCATCACCCCTTCACAGCCAACAACACTTACTTCTCTGCTGCCAGGACCTGCTGTTGTCAGCTCTTCTTCTGGTGACACGCGTATGGCTGCCAATCACAAAATGACTGTTACCCAACACTCTGCCTCACCATCAGATCATGCTTTAGCTACTTTAAATAATCAGACCACAGTTATTTCTCATCCTGAATTACTGTCTGAATCTAATGATTATTTAACAAATCAATCTGTTCTATATAATGAAGCCAGTTCAAACTTGTATGTGAATCATGTTGCTCCACCGATATCTCTAACAGCAACTGGATTTTCTGTACCCGTCATGTCATGTCCACCAAACACTTTGACCCCAGTAACCCCCACAGCTGACATTGCAGTCCTGTCTCACCAGGAATATCAAGATCTTGCTTCCTCACAATCTCTTAATTCTGATAGTGTATATATGCGACAACCTGTGGGCAATGTTATTGAAATGAAAAAGTGCTTGCTCCCTCAATATCAGGAGAGGTTGCAAGCAAGACAACTCGGCTCACCCCAGGCCCAGCTTGATGAGTTTCCACCCATCATCCATCAGAAAAAGAATTCGCCGCCGCACATCGTTACTGCCGATGAGAGTACCCCTACCCAGAACAGGAACAGAATCTTACCTCAGGTGGGCCCTCAAGGTTCATCAACAAGCAAATGTCTGGAATGGTTAAAAATACGACCTGCGTCGAGTACCATTGCAATTCCAGTCGCCACCACAGTATCCTTGGTAGTCAGACAAAGGTCAGACCGCGAGGTTGACAAATCTCCAAATTTTTCAGATACAAGGCAGGAGGAATGTCCTGCTCTGAATGTTTCTTCACCTAAGTCAGTAGTTCATTGCTCCTTAAACCCGTGGATTGCTCCTATTTATTTAGGTACCAGCGATGCATCAAGTGATACCTCTGCTTCACTACCCTGTGTTGGTCACCATGCGTCACCATCAATTGCCCCTCCATCTCCTTGTGACACCCCCGCGTCTGTCCTTGGCAATGGTGAAACACGATTTGTTCTATCATCATGTGCCCGGAAAGCTTTTGATCAACTCCGTGAGTTTAATCCACCATCATCGCCAGAACCCGTTTCACTGTTGCAGTTACGATCTAATTCATTCCCTGTTTTCAATGGCAATAAATCCTCCAATTTACCGACGTTGTCTGCGTGGCAGCGCTCCCCATCTATTAGCAGCTTGGATCGAATCAGTTGCTGGTCAAACTTCCTACAAACAGAACTGACCCCTATTGATACTTTTGAGAATGCAATTAAAAACACTGAAAGTACTGCGGGTACTTCTAATGACATCACCGAGCATTGTAATCTTGATATCGGTCATGCGCCTTCGCCCCTGCCCAACCTTGTTGCCCCCCCGGCGTCGTCGCCCATGGCAAGTTATTTAGGCGTGGACTTGAGATTGGCCATGCCTAGCTCTCCTCCCGTCCCTGAAAGTGGGGATGAGACAGCGTTTTCATTCCAGGATTGTGAAACAGGTTAGTGATGATAGATGAAGAAACGCTACCTAACACTCATGTTAGACCTGTGGACAGTGGTAACTCCTCCTACAACCCGAGCTTGAAGCATGCTTTAGTGTTATATAGTCAAGTTAAATTCCGCATCGTTATTTTTTTCAAATGGATAATTTTCTATATCATTCACTGGTTTGGTTTTTCTCTATTAATTTCATTGAGCTAAGGATAGCCAGAAACTGACTAAACCAAGATCATTGCCAGAAACTGCAGATTGTCCAAATGGTTTTGAAGAAAAATTGCGTTCTACACTGTTATTTTGGACAAAACCATTTGCCATCACTGAAATCGTTTAATGGAATAAATGAAGAGATGAGTATGTCAATCTGACGGTAATTGGATAGAAAGGAGGAGTGATTGGGGCCGGAAGATGACCGTGTTGGTACTGAGATTGGGGCCGGAAGATGACCGTGTTGGTACTGAGGATGAAGAGTAGCTCCACTGATTGTCGAGTGCAATAGATGGCGTCTTGATCGGAGGTGGGATTTCTTGATAGAGAATTCTAAAAAGGTAACACAACACAACATCATCCCTCACATTGATGTGAGGGATGATGACAGTCTAGCACTGATGCTGGAGTGAGCTGTGCTTGAGGACGTGGAGCAATTCTACTATTTGGGTGATATGTTGGAGTGTGAGGTGAAAGGAAACGACAGTGAAGGCTTCAGTGACAGCTGTATTGAAAAATTGTCAATATATTGCTAGATTGTTGATTAAGCAGCATGATATTAAATGAAAGATATTGGTAGCGTGCACTATAAAGCACAGAAATGTAGGCGCGAAAGGAAATATTGTGTTTGCTGCGTGGTTGCAATAAGAGTATGTTGAGATTCATTGTTACAATGAGGTGACAGAACTGAAAGTCTGGTAACAGAGTGACGACGGAGATGTGTGGCGATTAGGTCCAGGTGGTTAAGGTGATGCAGAACAGACCGATTGTTTGATCCTGTGCAGAGTAAGACTATTGTGTCGAAGCATGAACTCGTGAAGATTTACTGCAGAATAAACTTGTTGATGACGGTGTTCCACACCTAAGGTAATGACAATTCCCGATCTGTTCAGATATATTGAATCATCCCATTGAGGTAATTTTTTATCTTCAGGAACACCATGCATGTTATTCAAGGGTGAAGTGCTGTCATTCTCCTGAGTGCATCCATATCAGTGAATGATATGTGAACAAGTGGTGATGTGTGTCTGCAAGTGATTGATATGAATGATTTACTGGGATTATCTCCATTTCAAAAATTTTTGATGCCTCACAGATTAGTTATATAAATGATGAACTGGTGCTTCTTGATATAATTGAACTGCTAAAACAATATTGAAAAAATCATCCACTGGTGACGTATGGTAAAAAAAATTGTGTGATGGAAGACAACAAACCATTGGTGTTATAAATAATTCATGTTTTTACTAGTGATATTTAGTGACGGAATGAAAGTGTTGTGTTGGGTGGGAATTTGTTGGCTAGATAAATTTACTTGAACAGATAAACTTGAATCGTTTATATAAAGCTATATATATTTATACATGCCAGTATATATGCATACATATATAGCTATATACTAGGAAGCACTTGATATGTCTTTGTTTACTAGCTACAATCTTAACAGGTTGCACTAACAAGCTACAGGGAAAAAAAAATTAAAACGTGAAAAATTGTACAGTGGGGACTTGTTTAGTATTAATCTGGAATTTTTGGTTGTAAATATTATCGATATGGTAATTTTACTGTTTCCTGCAACATAAAGCTAGCCAGCTACTGTGTAGTCAGCTACTCGTCAACTGTGGAAGTAGATGGGCACGCCCTTTGGTGACTACAGACTGTTTGGACTGCTCTAACTGTCAATTCTGTACCGAGTATGTTTTTTTTTTTGCCATAGTTGTATGTGAAGTGACTGCTACAACTTCTGTTGAGTTTTGTGTCTATATCATGTTGATTTCTCCCTTTCATTATTACAGAATAGGTACTGTTGTCTAAATCCTTACTTGCAATTGATTCAATTAGGAAAATTAGTAGTTTAGATTTATTCGCAAACATTTTCTTGGGAGGATATGTCTTCCAGCCCTAACGGGGGGTGCATCATTTTACAGTGCTGTTTTTTTTTCTCCAGCAGAATGATGACTAAAATATATTTCAAAATAGTTTGGGACCCTGATCCATGATAGTCTATGTCGTCCCTTCAGACCAAAATTGGAACTCCCACATTGTTGAAGTTGGCATAATATGCTGTATCCGTCATTTTGAAACTCTTATGGAGTATTACAATACCATGCAGTGTTTTCTTCAAATTTTTGACATATTTTTTTTTTTGTTAGTCATACTTCCCATATAGTTTTGAAGCTATTGTAACATGTCATGCATCATGGGTCATCCTTCATCTTTGATGGGTGGCGGCGCTTGAAAGGCATTAGCCCCATCATACTAAAAATGATGGTCACTCGGTTTAGTATTTGATGGATGGCAAGAAACTCATCCCACTGCTTCTAACAGGATCAGTCATGTTTAATCAAACTAAAAGACGTTTGTGATTGAACATCCCTTGTTTTCTGTGATTATGCATTAGAAACCCAGTTATGACATCTTGCTTCCTTCTCTTCCTTAGAATCAGTGATTTACCTGTCACCTATTGTAGTGGTCATTATTGGAACTCAGAACCTCACTTCTTACCTTCACTGCATTTTGATGCCAGATGAAGCTACTAGATGGATTAGCTACCAAACATAACCCCTGCAAAATATTGCTCTTGTCACCATTCCAAATGGTTGAACAAAGCATGAATGCTTATGGAGCGGTTTCAATCTAACGTAGCTATGTGAATTTAGAATTGAATCATGTGACTTCAGCTGAATGCATTGAACTGGAGGTCATCACAATTACCGTTGCTTGTTGCTTATACGTACAGGGGGGATGACTTGGCCAAGCCTGCAATATGCCTGAACACCAGGTTAGGGCAAGTAATCTAGGTAAACTCATTGATACTCTTTTGGGTGCATCTTAAGTTCAGTTTAGATTAAAGTATTGATCTGTTTTGTTAATGCCATCATTTCCTCTGGATCTCATTGCTTCCTTTATTTTTATTCATGTGTGCGCGGCTCTTTTCACTGACCATCGATTTTACGACTGGGGCCCCAATTTGTTATATCTCTGCTCTCCTGAGTGCCAAAAGTCTCTGACTCGGGGGCATTTTGAATCCAATTACTCATTGCCATGACCAAAATTACATTCTGGGCCTATTTTTTATGAAATAATTCTGGTTCTGGATTTTTTTTTAACCAGTTTTGGTTCTCCACCATGTGACATATTTGTTACTACTGCGATACCAATCGTGTGTTTTCTAGCTGCAGAACAGTCTGTCTTTTCAGTCACTGGCTATTAAACGAATTTTTTTATTAACCTAAGTTCAAAGATAGAAAGATATTAGTTCTGCTCGAACTTATTCAGAGGACCTCTGAACTTTTCCATATGCGCTCTCCAACATGGCTAGCTCGTTGGAAAATTAATTGAATTTGAATCAATATTAGATTTGAATGAATACAATAGAAGAGAATAAATATGCTGTTGCTTACAGAAATTGCAGGTTAGAGTATGGGCTAAGTTTATTTTTGTGTTTGAAGCATTGGTCGGAAATATCCTGCACCTATTGCTTGAGGATTAAGTACTGGGTCCATTGTGCATTGGTGTGTCTTCGGTTTGATCATTGCTGATGAGGATTGGGGGCTTTTCTTAGTTAATAGCAGTTAATCTCCTTACTCTGACCTTCATCGTAGCTTATCTACCACTGAACTGTACCTACCACATTGTCAAAGATCAAACTTCACTGTTAAATTGCCAACCAACATCTATAATTTGAAAACCACCTATCTGTAGGAGGTCCGCGATCGGATGTTTTCTTTTATTTACTCCCAGCAATGCTGAATCTACAAAATTTCTATGTTGTATATTTTTCCTGTTGCTGTCTACAATATAGGACCTTGACATATCAAACACACTACCATGAATTATTGTTGTTATTCAAGCAAGCAAAATGGAATGCAAGCAAAAATTGGAACTAACGACCTTGAAGAAGATTGCCAAAGACCAGCGCGAGTGGATCATAATAGAGAAGCTATGGATTAAACCCTTCTTCTGCATTTTTAAAATGTAATATCGTGCTGAAATATGGCTTGAGATCGACGAGAAAAGACTCTGTACCATTCTAACCATACTGCTAACATTGTTGAAGACTCCAAGAAGAATGGCATTTTCTAAGCAAAGGAAGATGGGTGTCCAACCTCAAAGTGTATTGCCGTTGTGTGTTGAGATAAATATCCGCTCCTTGAAGGCTGAATTGCAAATCCAAAGTAAATTTGTTGAATTTAATCTTGAATGCCACTTATTTGTGGTCATTTTGTAACAATGTGCAATGAAATATTTGAATTAGTTTTGCTTCTTTTGGGAGTCATGAACAATTCCTATTTCCTGGGCCTTCTGTAGCAAATAATGAAATAGCTACCAAACAGTCTATTTTTTTCTAAGTGTACAGTATTAAAAATTGCAGATAATGATTCTAATTGCAAAGTGAGTGACATTATAGCTAAATATTTCACCGACTAATGCAGAATATGTAGCCTGAATAGGCGGCGCTAGTTTTGAAGCCCATACATGGACTGGTGTCGAACATTGTCGTATCAAATGCTTGTTCCCTCAGCTACTCTGCACGACTCAGACCTGGACTCGGTGGACAACGACTCCAGTGTTGATGTCGCGAGCCGTGCTGGAAGAGGAGGCGGGGAGGGGGGGCAAGACAGCACTGCAGCCGACGACGCCACCACCCCACCGGAACATTTCGTGATTGGTGGAGTTCTCACCGATGGAGATTTTGACGCTGCTTCTTCCGTCGTGCTCGAGGATGAGCCAATCTTTGACGAGTATGAACCTGTTTCTGACCTAGATGAGACCGCCGTCGTGGAGCTCTCAGACTCTGATATAGATGCAGTGAGTGTTTATTGTTCAGTGCAACTGTTTGGTGGCTTCGGTAATATGATCAATCTCCGCAACGATAGCATAACTACTGTTATCAGATCGGATGATCGTATATCGTTACATTGAGTTCGGGCTAGAACCTTTTGAGTGATCTGGGAATCTCTTTGATGGTGATGCTTTGTACAGCGTATGACTAGTTCTTCATTTGGTTATTTTCAAACGCAATCCCAGTTTCTAAGTATCCTACTTTTTGGTTTCAGATAATGCTGTCATCATTTGCTAGCTACTATACCTGGGCAAGTTGTACCCCTGTTACCGTCGCTGTGCGCGTATGCAATACCTTCTCCCAACTCATATCCGTATTTCTTTAGGGCTTTGCAGTTACTGCTGCTGCTCTGGCAGCTGCCGAGGCCGACTCACAGCTCTCCGACGAGTTTGCCGACCAGTCGGCCATGGAGTCCGATGACGGGGTCGACACAGATGAACTGGACATGGCCGGCTTTCTGATCGCTTTCAGGAGGAAAGAGAAGAGACGGCGGCGGGACGGTAGCAGAAAAGGTATTCCCTCGCTGCTGGAAGAGGGTGATGGGCTGGTGGTGTGCAGAGAAGCGTCGCAATGCCGCATGAGCAGCGACTGCCCCGACTCTGATCACGACCTGCTCCCCGCCGACCGCTGGCGGTGCCTCGAGTGTAACCAACTCAACAATAAGAGCTTCTTCAGATACTGTGAGAAGTGTTGGAAGGTGCGTAGAAATGGTTTATGTCTAGGCAAAGAACTAGTGGTAACTGAAGTGAAGGCGCGAGTGAAGGAGAGGTGTAAAGTGTTGGGTGCATTAAAGAGTGTAATGAGCTATAGGACGCTGGGGCTGGAAGCAAAGAGAGGGCTGTGTGAGGGTGTTGTTGTTCCAACTGTGCTCTACGGAGCTGAGACTTGGAGGGTGAGAGCAAAGGAGAGAAGAAGGTTGAATGTTTTCGAGATTAAATGTTTGAGGAGCATGGCTGGAGTAACGCTGAGAGACCAGATCACCAACGATTTGGTTCGAATCAGAACAGGGATGGTGAAGAAGTTGGAGGGCAGAGTGGATTCGCGTGTTCTGAAATGGTTCGGGCCCATGAAGAGGATGGATGAAGGGAGATAGGGGAAAAAGATGATGAATGCGGAGGCGAGTGGTCGCAGGCCAAGAGGTAGGCCGAAATTTGGGTGGATGGATGGTGTGAAGCAGGCGTTAGGAAGAAGAGACATGAATGTGGAGGTGGCGAGAGAGCGTGCAATGAACAGGCGTGAGTGGAGAATGGTTGTGAATGGTTGATTTTGACGCTGCTCTGAT
>SDVV010031293.1:0-11568 GCA_016164225.1 Gammarus roeselii
ATGTATATATAACATTTAAAGAACGAGCAGCGCCAGTAAATGTTGGTAAGAGCCCACACCTTTTGACAAGGGCCTCTAAATTGTGAAGAAACTCTGTAACAAGGACCTAATGCACTGGCAGCCTTCGGTGGAATTGATTAAGAAATGAAACTCCGCCGAAATGCGTATTTTACACGTGATGGTAAGTACGCAGGTATGCACTGAAGTGTTTCGATTTTCCTACCCTTTGTTAGCCGAAATAAAATATTATGTTATTGGCCATGACCTAATCCCTTTGGCGGGATTGCTTCTATGAATTATGCAAGAGGAACTTATGTGCCCTGAAATCCCAAAACTGTTTCGCTGGATTTTCCGCATCTGCCCTGTGATTGGACAGTGGGAGGAGCTTCTTTGGGAGAGAAGGACCAATAGGGGAGCCAGCCTGTAGGAAGCAGACGGGTGCCCCATGACTCATCAAGGTAACCTAGCTTATGCAAATGACAAGGAGCGTGGAGCCTAACGATCAGGGACCTATTGTTCTCCATTATGACCGTGCTTAACGTGGTTTGTTTTCTTCATTGACAGAAGATAAATGAATGGATAATATTATTCAATAGCTCTCTAATAGTGAATAGAGAGTGATATAACTCTGGCGAATGGAAATATATCCCCACTGTTAATTTATTTGGGTATAAGGATTATATGTGAGCAGATGTTTGGCTGCCTGTCCCACCTTAACTGACCCGAGGTGAACTGAGAAGCTATCAGTGCTGCTGCTGCATTTAAAGTCTTCCCTTCCTGCAACAACTCACAACACATTATTGCTCACCTCTGCGAATGAAAGGAAGATGCTCACCTTTAAAGGAGGGGAATATATTACCAAACGATAGGATGACCAAAATGGCCCCTCTCAAGTTGAAAATATTTAAATCAACAATAGCTGGAGGCGATAAATTATTAATGCATTTGTTTAATATTTGTTGTGACATTTAGTCTATCCACAGCTTTTATCCGACCATCTCTCACTATACTGATGGAGTTCAGTTCACTTGCACTGATCTTAGAAGGCAGTCGAGATGATACAATAGAAGATGGAAGACAGTTCAACATGACCATATAGGATCTTTGGAGTCGATCGAAATAATTGTGACGTCTTGAAGCAATCGAAGATGCAGTACGTTATAACCAAGTCCACCAGAAGTGAAAGCATAGGTTCTACACAATAAGCAAGATAAGGTCTCTTGTGTCCCATTACAAGCTCCTGTGCGCTATAAATTCTTCAGTTTAGGAAGTACGAAATGCCCCGTTCAAAAGTCAATATCTTAACGGAACGGTTCATACTACATAGATGAGAAGAGTCGGTCTATTTTCTGGATAAAAATCTGAATTGACTGGTTCCCGACTTTGAATGTAACTTATTCAGCTGCACGAGCTGTGTGTCAGGGTAATCCTAATTACGAGTTGTGTGTCAGGGCAATCATAATTACGAGTTGTGTGTCAGGGCAATCATAATTACGAGTTGTGTGTCAGGGTAATCCTAATTACGAGTTGTGTGTCAGGGCAATCATAATTACGAGTTGTGTGTCAGGGCAATCATAATTACGAGTTGTGTGTCAGGGTAATCATAATTACGAGTTGTGTGTCAGGGTAATCCTTATTACGAGTTGTGTGTCAGGGCAATCATCATTACGAGTTGTGTGTCAGGGTAATCAAAATTACCAGTTGTGTGTCAGGGTAATCCTAATTACGAGTCGTGTGACAGGGCAATCATAATTACGAGTTGTGTGTCAGGGCAATCTTGATTACGAGTTGTGTGTCAGGGTAATCATAATTACGAGTTGTGTGTCAGGGTAATCATAATTACGAGTTGTGTGTCAGGGCAATCTTGATTACGAGTTGTGTGTCAGGGCAATCTTGATTACGAGTTGTGTGTCAGGGTAATCATAATTACGAGTTGTGTGTTAAGGTACTCATAATTACGAGTTGTGTGGCAGGGTGATCATAATTACGAGTTGTGTGGCAGGGTAATCATAATTACGAGTTGTGTGTCAAGGTGATCATAATTACGAGTTGTGTGTTAGGGTACTCATAATTACGAGTTGTGTGGCAGGGTAATCACAATTACGAGTTGTGTGTCAAGGTGATCATAATTACGAGTTGTGTGTTAGGGCACTCATAATTACGAGTTGTGTGTTAGGGTACTCATAATTACGAGTTGTGTGTCAGGGTGATCATAATTACGAGTTGTGTGTTAGGGTACTCATAATTACGAGTTGTGGGGCAGGGTAATCATAATTCGGTGGAAGCGTAAATCCTTTACTCAATCATGCGAACTGCTTTCTGAAGTGGACTATGAAACAAAAGCATAAAATTCATTATATTTATGAATGAAAAAGTGTATTTGCCAACGATCACTCTCCAGTGACGTCAATTTGTTTTCCTCCATATTGCCAGAAAACTTTGAGAGGTTTATTCATCAACCCTCCCAGTGACTCTTGATGGGACGCTAACATGTGTTCTCAGTCACTATTATTTCACAACGGACAGAAGTTCATGACCTATTCTATGGAAGAATAACCTAAATGTGTACTAAGATAAGCCTTCAATGTTCTAATATGGACGCTTCTAATGCAGAGCAGCGTCCGAGTTACACATTAGTTTTACACAAGTAATAAAATCAACCAGAAACGTCGTTCAAATGTAGCTTATCTCCCCACGGCCTCCTGGCAAAGATGACTCCTCAGCTTCACGGTCCCTGCCGCAGTGTGTGCTCTACTCTAATGTCCTGAAGAGACCAAAGACGACACCCCGCACTATATATATATTACAGCGCCATTGTGGTCTTGATAACAAGTGACATTATTTGGGAGCGTTTTGTGGCTGTAGAGCCGCAAAAGGTGGCAGCCGTTCAGGCTTTGTGATGGATCTAAAAGGGGTGGTTTATTCTCTAGTCGTCTAAGGTTCACTCGGTGCCGCCGCTGACACCTTTGTTGAGCCAATACAGATCGCTCCACATCATGGCCACTGTTGACAGAGGCTGTTGACTACTCAAGCAGGAGGCAAGAATTTGTGGAATTTATAGCGGGTTGAACGTTTATAGGGTTAGTCAATACTGAAAAGTAGCGTGCAATGATTCGCATCAAATCATTTTATGAAATCGTAGTTATTCGGAGAAACTGCACACTTTCGATATATCAAGATAAATCACTGAAAACTAATGTTATATCAATATAAATTCGGATCTTCATAAACATACATAGAGACCTATAATGCTTCTCTGAATTAGGCTAAATATTCCTGCCACCTTAAAGGGAGATGCACGAAGTACGTTCTCTTGCAAACACATACCACCGTACAGTTTGATGTACGTGAGATATACTTTCAGAATTTTCTTACGGGTATATAAAATACAATGCAATAAATAACAAATACTACACATTCCGCTCGCACAAAGCTACCTATAGAGGATGAGCATAGGTCTATCGAGTGCATTAATCTCTAATAAAGGGAAGCTGATAAAACTATTCCAGTCCATTGAACAGTAGTGATGGGAAATGTTAACGCTCTTGGGGGAGAAGGGATGAGAGCACCCGCAGGGTAGAGTGAGGTGGGCACCCTCAGGAGAGGGGAAATAGGGCATCATCAGGAGAGGGGCAGGAGGGTTTCCTCGTGAAAGTCGGAGGAGGGGAGTAGGTGGGGAAGGGCTCTCACAGCGGAGAGGAAAAAGGACACCCACTGGGTGGGGAGGGTGGAAGAGGATGGACGCTTCAAATGCAGAGCATTAGAGAAGACTATTCGCAGGGGTGAGAATACTCCCCAAAAGGGGAGGAGGGCGTATCCAAGAGGTGAGAAGAGTGTTCTCAGGGGTGAGAGAAAAGGGCATTCTTAGATGAGAAGGGAAGGGCACTCTCAGGCAAAGGAAAGGAGGGCATGCTCAGAGGAGGAGAAGGTGGCACACTCAGGGGTGAAGAAGGAGAGCGCCCTCAGGGGAAGGGGGTAGGGTGCGCTCAAGAGAGGTGAGGAGGGTAGCCTCAGGGAGGGAGATGATGTCACCCTCAGGATATAGGGAGGAGAACACACTCAGGGGAAAGGAAGGACGGCACCCTCGAGATGAAGGAGGAGGCATTCTTAGGCAAGGGGGGAAGGGGGAGAGCACCTTTAGAGGAGGGGAAGAATAACACCCTCAGAAGTGGAGTGTGAGGGCACCCTCAAGAGAAGGAGAGAGGCCATCCTCGTTCAAGGAAAAGAAGGGCACCGTTAGAAAAATGCAAGAAGGGCACCCTGAAAGGAGGGAAGTAGAGTATCCTCAGGTGAGAGGATGAGAGCAGCATCGAGAAAGGAAAATGATTGCGCCTAGCCCTCTGTAGAGGGGCAGGAGGGCACTCTAAGGAGAGGAGGAGGAAGGGATCCTCAAGCGATAGGGTGGAGGACTATATCATGGAATGAAAAGAAGGGAAGTGTATCATATATGCATCGATGATACTGTGTAGAAAGACATCCGTGTAATAGGTGCGTCCAAATAATTAAAAATATCAAAAGTTATTTTGTTCGAATGGGAAGGCAATGCCGAAATCTTATTTTATTCATAACTTAAGGTACCTAATTTTGGGTGCAATATCCCAAAATGCATGGAAAATGACAACAATTGCTTAGCAGATTTTGACATTGCAATTGTTTGTAACACGCATGATCTCTTATTTGGCATAGAAGCTTATCACGTAGGAAAGAAAAAATGGCGACATTTGCGCATGCGTCAAACGCCTCATTGTGAAGTCGCTTATGTGCTCTATGAGGCGATTAGATTACTTGAAAACAACGACTTGCTGGGTCTCACCATAACAAAGATGGGCCAGGATCCTGATTCGCTTTGTTCTGGCTCGTGAACTTATTAGTTAGAGCTGTCCAGGACCTCACAACTTCTCAGTACACAGTGTCTCTTCGGCAGGATAGACTGGCCTGAAAGTGTACCTCACCCGGCGCAAACCACTCGTGATGACCGGTGCGTAAGGTCCATTGCAATGGTGTGAGTTTGTAGGCAGCTCTCCCTTTCTAGAGCCTTCGGGTGAATGAGGCTCGGTCAAATGCTTTAGGAACCATGGTACTACGCGCTGGGACCTCTTATTCTGATAGAGGGTCACGCCAAAAGCTCTGCAGGTGAGAATTTAATCATCACACCTTATAAGCAATAATATATTCACGTGATTAGATCGGCATACTAAACGATACTTTTTCTTTGTGAAATGTAAGCCGTTATAGGAAATAATTCTGTAACAAAAATCTACTTTGAGTTGAATAAATCGTTGGAATACCACCGCATGTTGATCCATCAACGAGATTAGGAAGTCAATCTTCATTGGCTACTGTACATGCATAGCACATCCTACACAATGAAGGCCGACAGCCGCTCGGTCTACTGGGAGAGTTGGTGTACTATTCATTGGCTACTGTACATGCATAGCACATACTACACAATGAAGGCCGACAGCCGCTCGGTCTACTGGGAGAGTTGGTGTACTATTCATTGGCTACTGTACATGCATAGCACATACTACACAATGAAGGCCGACAGCCGCTCGGTCTACTGGGAGAGTTGGTGTACTATTCATTGGCTACTGTACATGCATAGCACATACTACACAATGAAGGCCGACAGCCGCTCGGTCTACTGGGAGAGTTGGTGTACTATTCATTGGCTACTGTACATGCATAGCACATACTACACAATGAAGGCCGACAGCCGCTCGGTCTACTGGGAGAGTTGGTGTACTATTCATTGGCTACTGTACATGCATAGCACATACTACACAATGAAGGCCGACAGCCGCTCGGTCTACTGGGAGAGTTGGTGTACTATTCATTGGCTACTGTACATGCATAGCACATCCTACACAATGAAGGCCGACAGCCGCTCGGTCTACTGGGAGAGTTGGTGTACTATTCAGCCTATCCAAAGCAGCAATGCTAGTGGCGCTCATCCTTTTGTGAGTTCCCTTCAAGACCAACACACTACCAAACCCTTCCAAAAGAAGATTCACACCATTGGTGAAGGACGAGAATAGAGGGGGGAGCAGGGAGACGGTACTACTATTGAAGAGGAGGGGGGGGGGTGCTAAGAGGTTCAGCTGCAAAGGTCTGCAGCAGGTAATGATGATCGCTATGGAGACGGCCCCGGGTGAGTACACTGCGGAGGGTTTGTCGAGATGAGCGTCATTCTCTACCTGGACACGGATAAGGGAAGCCGCCACGTGCGCCGCCTGGCGGAGGATAGTAGTAGTGCGAACGCTGGGAGGGGGTAGACAGATGGTGCATAAACGTGCTGCCAGATGTTGTAAAGACTCTAATGAATCTAGGTTGCAGGACTGTTCGTGTCAATTTTATTGGTGACAGCTGCAGGAATTGTTTGTGATAGTCTACAAAATATTTATTATCAGCTTAGTTTCATTGGTACTGCCAACGTCCCCACTTGAATATGAGGCGTAATGTTGTGACGTCATGTTGGCAGGCTGGTTAGTCGTCTATTTGTTAATGTTGTGACGTCGTGTTGGCAGACTGGTTAGTCGTCCATTTGTTAATGTTGTGACGTCATGTTGGCAGACTGGTTAGTCGTCCATTTGTTAATGTTGTGACATCGTGTTGGCAGACTGGTTAGTCGTCCATTTGTTAATGTTTTGACGACATGTTGGCAGACTGGTTAGTCGTCCATTTGTTAATGTTGTGACGTCGTGTTGGCGGACTGGTTAGTCGTCCATTTGTTAATGTTGTGACGTCATGTTGGCAGACTGGTTAGTCGTCCATTTGTTAATGTTGTGACGTCATGTTGGCCGACTGATTAGTCGTCCATTTGTTAATGTTGTGACGTCATGTTGGCAGACTGGTTAGTCGTCCATTTGTTAATGTTGTGACGTCATGTTGGCCGACTGATTAGTCGTCCATTTGTTAATGTTGTGACGTCATGTTGACAGACTGGTTAGTCATCCATTTGTTAATGTTGTGACGTCATGCTGGCAGACTGGTTAGTCGTCCATTTGTTAATGTTGTGACATCGTGTTGGCAGACTGGTTAGTCGTCCATTTGTTAATGTTGTGACGCCATGTTGGCAGACTAGTTAGTCGTCCATTCGTCAATGTTGTGACGTCATGTTGGCAGACTGGTTAGTCGTCCATTTGTTAATGTTGTGACGTCATGTTGGCAGACTGGTTAGTCGTCCATTTGTTAATGTTGTGACGTCATGTTGGCAGACTGGTTAGTCGTCCATTTGTTAATGTTGTGACGTCATGTTGGCAGACTTGTTAGTCGTCCATTTGTTAATGTTGTGACGTCATGTTGGCAGACTGGTGAGTCGTCCATTTGTTAATGTTGTGACGTCATGTTGGCAGACTTGTTAATCGTCCATTTTATTTCACGGATATCGATATTCTGGGCGGATAATATTTTAGTGAAGGGTGATTGTTTCCGGTGAAGGTACAATTATTCGCATTGTAGTAACTGACCAACTACAATTCCTTTGCAAAGGATTACAAGTGGCTATCGGCTAATAAATATTATAAGAACCAGTCCCCCGCAATGTGGCGTTAACGGCGGCGCTAATTAGTATTGCTCTGCCGTTAAGAAAATATTTCTCACTATAATAAATCATATATGAAATGCCATTAAACTGTTTATTAGTGTGTCCGGTTCTTCATTGTTCGTTGCATGAGTAACGTATAATGGGATCAATTTATGATGTCATGTTATGTTACATCGCTTGTGACGACTCTATGGTTGTTCATGGATACTCATTTTTATTTTTGTTGAATATACCGTGTAGTTATGGCAACTCTGATTTGTTCTTTTGAGACTTTAATTTTGTTTGACTAGCCTCTAGTCTTTGTCGGAACTTGATAGTCCGTCGGTCTAATTTATAGTCAGTCATTACTCCACACTCATTTTTGATTTGTGTCGGACTACTTGATTGTTTTTCGGTATCTCCCAATACAATTATTTCTGGAAACTCAACTATTTTCGAATTTGATATCGATTAAATCGTAGCCTGCCACTACCAGATAGTCAATAGCTTCTTAGGACTAACTCACAGTGGATTTAGATTACAGCATTTCGTTGCTGTGACTACTCTAACGGTGTTGCGACTGTTCCATCTGGTCGACATCAAGCAAATACCTTAACTGGAATTAAAATACAAGTATTTGGACGGCCCTCGCCAGACGGCAGGGGCTCGGAGTTGCTTCCGGTTGCCGTGAAAATCAACTATTCTCGACTTTGATTATAACAAGGACAAATCACGATTCTTATCCACCATTTCAGGTACTTCAGAAGAGTAGATGTCATCTAGAGCATGACTTTATTTCTCATTATAAAAGTGAACTAAGACTGATGACAGCCCTTGCTACAGTACATTAACATAATTAGTAATCAATAATAAACATCCCACGGAAGAGAACAGGAGAATGGCCTCCAAAGACACCTCTAAGGTATGTAAGGTATGTAACGCTTGAAGGTTATTGATGCTGCAACTAACCACTATAAAGTAGGTATAGTAAGCACATCGAAGAAGTATAGGGGCGTTCGAGCTGACGTCACTCACCCTGCACCAGCTGTCAATGGTGGTATTATTTGTCTGAGCTTGTGATTCAGCAAATAATAACGTGTTGGGGTTAAAGAGCTCGCACCATCTGAACAGATGGTTGGTGCATCTCGAACGCACATGTGCCAACCCTATGACAGAGGATGCATAATTTAATAATTAAATCTGTTAAGTCTGACTTTCGAATGGAAGCATTGTAGCCCATGCAAAATGCACCTTTATTGCTGAGGTAAGTTGGATAACCTTGTATGAGGAGGCGTTTCGTCCCAAATCAACCAACGTTGATAACTTTGCTAGATTTATTAACAAGTAAACAATAATATAACACAAAACAATAATCAAATAGCATATTATTAATTTAGTAAATATCTGTATCAATGAATATCATGGGATTTTCGAGACTATTTTCGTTCTGTAGGCCCAAGCAGAGTCTACCGAAGGCAACCAATGGTAGGGAAAGAGGTAGCTGCTCCAACCACAATTCTATCGACTGTGTCTTTATCCGAACTGTTGTCCGAGATCAAAAGTTGCCAAACAACAACACTTCAACTCAACCTTTTCAATGTTACGAAATACTCACAGATGATGAACAACCAATCACGAAGCTACACAATTTAAGCAAACAATCTATTCTACATTTTATTGACTGTTATTTACACCCAACTTTCTGTTCAGTGGTTTCGAGATCACATGCATTTCGTGTGCACCACCGCAAGTATTCTACACATACTTCCACCACGTGGCAGTTGAAACCGTGGACATAGACATTGGTCTGATGGACGTACATTAGACCGAAATGGACACTGTAAAATGGGCCCAACGGGCGATCGACCACACAGTAGGTTGAAGTATAACACTACTTCCTGATTGCTTTCAAATGAGATGAACAAAGGGATAATGTGAACTGTACACATGCAGGGCGCGCCCGTGTCCAGCTCATCACAAGCGTTTTGGATACCCGAAGCGTTCCCGCTTTCGGGTGCCACTGTAAGTCAGTCTTTCCGGATCCGACAATCATCATGGGGAGGGGGGGGGGGGAGATGAATGTTTAGTTGGGCTACACAGTTGAGAGTAAATATTGTTATCAAAAACCGATTTTGGATAATTCCTCAATAGTTGATGAAATCTCCATCAATGTGTAGAATACAACAACAGATTGTTTTGAAGCCACTCGTTGATGTGAGTGAAGTATTGAAATTGATCTCCCGTTTTTTCAGAGAACACATGTTGATCTCAGGTGGAATAGTCGTAGAACAGCAGACACGCATTGATCTGAAGATAAATTCGTGTATAATTGGTTGCGAAGTGAGAAAAATGTACTATACAATATATATGTACATGCTGTACATGCACTACATCGTTGCCATGACCACATGTACTACATCGTTGCCATGACCACATGTACTACATCGTTGCCATGACCACATGTACTACATCGTTGCCATGACCACATGCACAACATCATTGCCATGACCACATGCACTACATTGTTGCCATGACCACATGCACTACATCATTGTCATGACCACATGCACTACATCATTGCCATGACCACATGTACTACATCGTTGCCATGACCACATGCACAACATCATTGCCATGACCACATGCACAACATCATTGCCGTGACCACATGCACTACATTGTTGCCATGACCACATGCACTACATTGTTGCCATGACCACATGCACTACATCGTTTCCATGACCACATGTACTACATCGTTGCCATGACCACATGCACAACATCATTGCCATGACCACATGTACTACATCGTTGCCATGACCACATGTACTACATCGTTGCCATGACCACATGCACTACATCGTTGCCATGACCACATGCACTACATCGTTGCCATGACCACATGTACTACATCGTTGCCATGACCACATGCACTACATTGTTGCCATGACCACATGCACTACATTGTTGCCATGACCATCTCTAATGATGGGATGACGAGCAGCAGCTCTTGTTGACCCACTCCAGGGTAACGCGTCCAGTTGAGTGTCGCCCAAATGAGAATACTCAAACAATAAAGTTTTCAGGCTAGAAAAAAAACATGCTCATTAAACGGATTGTTCACTAGGGCATTGATTTCATGTTGATTTCATGAGTGCAATCTGTGATGTTGGGTCCAACGCGAGATAGAGAAACAATTGAACGATTTCATAAAATAAGCCCCCAAAAAAATTATGTTAGTTAGTGAAAAATATGAAAAAGTCTCTCACACTCTCTACTAACTTAAACATTTAAAGTTATTGAAAGTTTATATATTATGGGTAATTCGATTTTGTTGCGCTACATCTAGTCCACGAACACGGTTTCACTGAGGTGGTTGCTCAGTTACCGGACCATGGCTCGGTTCCACCGGCAGACGTGCCCTGACAGCAAAAGCAGCAGCCTTCAGAGGCACGCCGGGCACTTCCACTCATGTCTCCTTTCTATACGAGAGAAACGACTTCATGGGACCATAGGTTGCATGAGAGACTAGCGGCTACACACGACCAATGGTTAGATGACTAGCACACTAGTGGTGAAATGGGTCCTTCGTAGCCTGAACAACAAGCGAAATTGTAAATATATACATCAATATTATCTGGTAATCATGCCAAGTATTTACAGCAGCTGCAAAACACTTAAATTGTATGAACTATATAAAAAAAATTAGTATAGAGTGAAAATCTGAATAATTCATGTTCAAGTAAAATACTATGTAGCATTCACTACAATTACATAGTTAATATAGGTAACTCGATGCATGTAAAAGATATTACATGTTCCTGCATGTTCATTTGTACGCTTTACATGGCAGTGGGTGCAGGCTCCGAAACGTCAGATAACATATCATATAATGACAAGCCGAGACATTTTACCCAGCTTACAATCTCAATCCTAAGGGCATCCTACGCGGCAGACATCAAACAGCTAGACCGATCGACAGGCTCGTGTGACGCCTGATTACTATGGACTCTGCTGCCCACCAACAACAATGTGTATATATA
>SDVV010031294.1:0-11567 GCA_016164225.1 Gammarus roeselii
ATTCCAGTTCCTATACCTGTGTTAACATTGCTGTTCTCAACAGCATACTGGCGCGCATGGCTGTGCTGGCCTCCCCCGGCTCTGCTGCTCCCCACTTGATGTGGCCCTGCTGGAGGGGGCTGCAAAGGTAAGAGATCAAAGGTAAGAGAACACATCATGAGAAACCACATCGAATGCCTTTGAAAAATCCAGCAGTTCAACATCCACAACAAAGCCATCATCTACCCAGTCTGAAACATCCCAAAAAGCAAAGAGAAGCTGATCTGCAGGAGATCAAACCCAAACTGGTGGATGGGCATTTGGGTCATCGTCCCTCTCATTACTCTCAAGAAACTTGACCAGGCAGGAAACAATAATATTTTCCAAACTCTTGCAGCACACAGAGGTCAGACTGACAGGGCAGTAGTTTAGAGAATTATACCTTGACTTACCCTTGAACAGGGGGATTACAATTGACTCCAGCCACAAGTCTGGAAGAACTCCACAAAGTAGTAACCTTTGAAATAGAATTAACAAAGGCCCCCACAGTGCACCGGCATAACTCTTCAGAAGCTTTGGATGTGAGCCATCGGGTCCCATTGCCAAGGAAGCATCTAGAGCCAACAACACGCTAAGCACCTGAGCATGAGTGACAACTGAATCAGGCATTCCTCCATGAAAGACCTGATTGGGAGCTGGATTAGGAGGAGCATCAACAACAAAAATGGAAGCTAAGGCATCAGCAAAAGTTTCCCTCATTACCTGGGGACAGTCAACATACTCACCACCAGCAGCCTGAAGAGGACCAACGGATAAACAATCCTTCTTTTTATTGCAAATGTATGAGTGAAAGAGCTTTGGACACTTGCAAAATCGATCCATTGAGATGCTCCTTATACTGAGCACAACTCTGGATGACAAAGGTTCTATACTGATGGTTTAAGGCATTAAATACCCCATTGCCAGTATAGACCAAGGATCCCCTCTACCAAAGGAAGCTCTCACGCACTTGAAGTCCTGCCAGGAAAGAGATCTCTTTCGCATCAACCGCCCAGGTGGATGAACAGACCAAGGCACGGACTGGGCTCCACTGTGAACTGGAACAAGTAGATCAACCAACCCCATCAGAATGGACACCAGGTGCATTAAAAACAACTGTTGACTAACAAGTACATAAATTCCAACTGCCAATCAATATCAAACAGGGACCCTGATATGGCATCATAGTTTCCCCTATGCCAGAGGTACCTTCCTCTCTGAAAAAAAGTCAACATCTTGCTCCAGTTCCACATGGAAAAGATAGTTGCACACAACAGGAGAGTGCATACAACAAGGTAACGGGGAGAGCACCTCAACACTGCCCACCCTATCCAACTCTGATATAAGGAAAAGGTTCAAAATGGAACCACCTGCAAGAAAAGTGCTCTCAGTCCCTCACTGTCAGACAATAGAAAAGTCTAAAATAGACATATCCACCAGGCGTACATATACATCCAAAACATCCTAATAAGGCTAAGCCAAGGAGGGCAGATTGAAGTCACCCAAAATTACCACCTCACAGTCAGCCCAAAAGATCATGACCAGCTGGATGAGCTGAGAATTGCAAGCCTCATCATAAGATTGGTGACGGTAGACAGCCAACACCCAGACATCAACATCCAGCACGTGAATGGCAGCAACATTAGGGCATTCAAGGTTGTGTTCAAGAAAACAAACCCCTCTCTTCACAAACAAGCAAACACCATGCTTGCAAACAGTATCACCCCTCACAACATCAAAACCCTCCAACAAAATGAAGGAACCAAAGCAGTGAGCCAAGTTTTGCTCACAGCAACAAAATATCCAAGGGGCAGGACCCGACTAAATCAATCAAGCAACATATTTTGTTTCTTGAGAATTTACATTTAGCTACCTGTCCAAACTTAAAGAAAAATGATAGACCTTGCCCCATCAAGCAACCACAGAACCATCCCTCCCACCACCACCCCCACAAGAACAGGACCACCCAAACTGGACAAAGCGTTGCCAGCAACCCCACCGCCCCATTCCACAGCACCACCAACGCCACGACCACCAGGGCCCCCGCGCACCTCAGTAACACCGCGCTCGCCGGAAGTTCCACCGCCCACCAGCAACACCACAACCGCCAGCAACACCACAACCACCAGCAACACCACAACCACCAGCCACACCGCCACTGCCAGCACCTTGACCGCCAGCAGAATCACGAGTGCCAGCAGAGCCACGACTGCCAGCAGAGCCACGACTGCCAGCAGAACTATGACCGCCAGCAGAACTATGACCGCCAGCAGAACCACGACCGCCAGCAGAACCACGACCGCCAGCAGAACCACGACCACCAGCAGAACCAGGACTGCCAGCAGAACCACGACAGCCATCAACACCCCCACTACCAGCACCAGCACCACCATGACCGCCAACACTGCGGCCAGTATAATAGCCAGGGCTGCCAGCACCACCAAGAATCCAAGACCCCTCCGGCTGCCATCACCACCACCTTCCAGAGGAGCGCACCGCAACACTGCTCTTCTAGAAATCAACTCCTGATGCTGACGGTAGGTCAGGTCTCTCTGAACATACACAGGTCAAACTCATCAACATGCATCAATCCCTTTGCAGCATTCAGCAATGCATACCTCTGCTCATCATTCTTAACACATGCTCTAATCAAGCCAATGGCATTCAGACACTTCATGTCACTCAGTTCAACCGTGCCCACATTCAGAACTCCACAGATCCTATCAAACATTCTTTTCACCACCTTAGCATCACTCGATCCAAAACCTCTCAGAACAACATAACTTCTACGACGCTTCTGATCATCCAGTTCTCTCATCTGAACGCACCACCCCACCATTCACCAAACTGGACAACCACTCCTCAATTATACCAATTACATCTTCTGCAGATAGGTCGCCACTGACTCCACCACACACAGCAGCAGACCTAGCTACACTCTCTTCAATCATTATCTCCACCTCCTCCACAGACAGCTCAGCACCTCTCACAACAGCAGAAACACCTCACCAGCAGACATTGCATTCAACCTCTCAGAAACTTCAGACAGCCTCCTGGAAATTAATCACACAGCAGCAAGCAGCTGATCAAATGCTGACAGAAGATCCAACTTACTTCCACCACCAGCACCAGACACCACCCAGATCCACTCCTGCACCTGCAACAAAAATACTCCACAGCATTCCCTCCTTCCCTACACACACAGTCAATAATGTCCCTATCAATTGTAACACATGCCAGATCTGCATGGAACTTATATCCACACAAGAAACATCCAATCGAGATGCTGCCAACAATCCGGTCACAGAAGGAACAACACGCACCAACACCAGAACCACTGAAGTGAACAGAGGTGCCCCCAACACTGACACGCCCAGATGCCCCAGGCCCCCAGCACCTGCGCCCCTCCCCCCACCAGCACCGCTGACATAACCAGACGCTTGCAAAGGCAAGCAATGCAGATCTTTGTCATCCTCCGCAGCATCCAGCAACACGATGAGAGAAGACACAGACAACACCGCCTCATCATCAGTCTCAGAGCCACCACCGTCAAAACACGCAGCACCAGGTGAGTCAGGAGAAAGTTCTTCATCCTGGTCTGCCTCCAGGCAATCTTGGACCCAGGGAAGACACACATCCATCTTTCTGACAATTTTTGGGTCCCAGTCTGGGTTGTTTTTAATCTCCCACATAGCCTCATTGAAAAATCTTTGCTTTTACGGCTTGCCAAAGCATCCCTTGAGAGAATTGATTGGATGGAGAGCACGAATGAGAGTGCATGAATCAGAGGCTTGGGCAGTAGACTAGGACTATACCCCCTCCGTTTCCCTTTCCCTTTTTTGCCCTATGCTACTCTCAACAAATCATTTCTCTCACTGCTTCTTCTTTCACCTTACCCAAACCAGGAGATATGTGGATACAAAGGCACAGCTCTACAAATAAGTAAGTTAAGTATGTGAAATAACAACAGCCCAAGCAGATGAAGCAACTCATTGATACCTGCAATTGGGGAATCACCATTCAAGAAAGCCAAGCTAAAACAAAAAACATATATATGCAAAGGAAAAAGTGCAAAGAGCAACACAGTGATTCCATGGTTGGGAAACCTTTCAAGTCTTGGCAATATTATTCCTCCAGAAAATAGGAAAATAAAAGCAAAAGAGGATGTGAATGACATAGCGTCGACCGGGGTGATTCCCCGCATTTTGCGCTTACTTTGAAATAACTCAAAAAATACGCGGCCGAGAAACTTCGTATTTACGGTGTGTATAGCTACTATTATGACCATGGAGCACCGTAAGTTTCAACATTCTATCATTAACCAAAAAAAAAGTTATCTACAAAAAAACGTGCGGCGAGCCACGACCCCAAATCCGGGATGACTCCCCGCACCAAACGGGGTGACTCCCCGCACCCCCCATATATTAATAATTGAAACGCAAATTGAAAGTTTGAGAGTACCAGCAGATAGAGCATGCCTATATTAGTATATATCAGTTGCTTATAATAAAATTTTACGGTAAATATTACTTCTGTGATAGGTGTTTCTGATGCTCGTCTTTTGCTGCCGTCATACCAGACTGTCGAAGGATTTTTTTTCCCGATTTTGCCTCGGGAAACGAAGTTTTTCTCCAATAATTGCAATCTAACTTTACTGGAAGTCATTTCTCCACATTATAAACTAGTTATGACCCTGAAGTATCAGTAAATGAGCAAATATTATGAAAAAACAATCTTTTTAATAATACGATACAACATTTAAAAAACTTATTTCGTCAATTCTTTAGCAAACTTATTGCATTAACATGAATACAAGTCATGCTAGATAAGGGATTGTTGTCTTGATATGAAAATGTGATAAAAAAAAATGTTCCTGAACATTAAACATGAGTTAACACTTAGGCCTAGACATGTCACCATGTGTTAAAAAAATTGGGTCCTTATAAAATTAGTTACGCATATTGAAATTAGCTGTGGTGTCATTATTGTGGGTCATTTACTTCCAAATGTCATCATATGTGTTGTAGCCGGGCTACTCAATTTGCGGGTCGGACAAACTTGTTGTCCTTGTGTCTCAAAGGATGTCTGGTATCGATGGTGGAAATTGAAAGGAAATAAAAACAAAGTGATCCAAAGAAATGTACTCTGCAATGAAGGTGAATGGTACAGTTGAAAGGTTGCAAATCAGTGCATACTATTGTGAGTGGCTAGCTTTTGGACTTAGGAGTAGGACTTAGTTGTTGGAGCATGGAATTAGGAGCATGATCTTAGGAGTATGGAATTTAGGAGCAGGAATTTAGGAGTAGGAGCATGGAATTAAGGGCATGATCTTAGGAGTATGGAATTTAGGAGTAGGAGCATGGAATTAAGGGCATGATCTTAGGAGCACGGGCAGACGTAGCAGACTTCCGAAGAGAAGAAAGCATACTGCAAGGAAAAAAATATGAAGATACCGATAAATAATATGACTAACCTTGATGGATTCCTGAGGCCAACAGGGAGTACTGGGGTCGTAATTTACAATTAAATGAATACCAAAGCATAGAGAGAAACCAAGAGACACTATAAGGCCACATAAACCAAGCTGAACTCTAAACATAAAGCGCAGGCATTATAATAAAAGCAAAAATAAGGCTTTAACCAATAGTAGGCAAATCAAAATATAACAAGGCAATTCTTTCATAGGCAAATCACGGTAAAGTGGTTGAACAACGATACCATAGCAGCTTTAAACACAGCATAAAATATAGAAAAAAATGAATAAAATATAAATAAATCATCATCAAGGTGCATCCAGCAGATCCACTGAATGAAAATTCCATGCTTCAAACATTAATTAATCAGGTTTTTACAAAAGCCAATCAAAGAAAATCCTAAACTATAATATTTAACTATATGAAAAATTGAATAAATATTACATATCATTTGAGTCTCATGCATTTAGGTCCATACTGGTGATATTAGTTACTTGCCTTCAATGGATCTGTGGTTTCAATAATATGATGAATAATCACAAGCATAAAATAAATAAACAAAATGGAAAAAAGTATGAAATGTATGTTAAATACTCACAATTGAAGGTTCCTATATAGGGAAAAAATCATCAGCTAATTTAACACAACAACTCACCCAGGCAGCAGCTTCAATTAGTCTGGGTTGAAATGTTAATGATAGTAAGTGGGTTCTTTAACCAATCACTTTGTTAATACTGGCAATCAATGTTTAAATAATTTACTTCCTGCAACAAACAGAAACACAAGTTAATTGAAGTGCATGATAAGCAAATCAAATGATGAATGGAAGAATTAGAAGAGAAGGATTGTGCTGCAAAACAACAAACACTGCCCCGGTAACAGTGTGTAGAATTGCATTTGATCACTTTTCATTGAAGAAAAACAAAAATATTCATCAACAAAATAGGTGCAGGGAGTCACCCCCGATTTTTTTTTCACCTGGGGTGACTCCCCGCAGTTGTATATTTGTATATATCTACAAAAGTTTACATTTTTTCCCAAAATCCTTCTTAGGCAACGAATTACACCATTTTCGGAGTATCACCACCAAATTTGGCCCTAATCCAATGAAAACTGTAGCTACAGCATCAAAGTTTGCGGAATGTCAATTTTTCCAAACCAAAATTTTCGGGGACCTGAAAAACAAACCTTCACTTTGGCAATTTTTCATAAATTCTGTGCGCGTATCGAATTTCTATAAGTAGCTGATACTTACTAACAAAGACCTGCTCTTTCAAGTCCCATAGTCAAATATTGTGATTTCCGACGTTTTGGTGCCCAGAAGGGGGGTGCGGGGAGTCACCCCGGGTTTTCAACTGCGGGGAGTCACCCCGGTCAACGCTACTAATTCAGTTGAGAGGAATATTGATGGATGCAGTTAGCACAGCGAGAAGCAAGAAGATCAAAGTTTCAATAGTTTTACCCAAAGGTGGAGTGTTAGAAAAATTGCAGCAGAGTTTCAAACAATTAGACACATAGCTACAATAGCCAAGAACCTTGTTGCAAATACTGGGATTCGTGCAGACCAAAATATGAAAGCAGGAAAACAAGTATATACCACAAGAATTGATGGACATAGTTACAGATTTCTATTTATAATAGGCTATCACTAGAATAATGCCAGGCAAGAAGGACTGTGTTAGTGTCATAGTTTAAGGCTACTTACTTACTTGGATACTTGGATTTTGCTATTCACAGCAGGTTACAGTGCAGCTGGTGACTGTTCCACATCTGTGGGGCCCTCTTCCACTTGTGCTGCAGCACCAGCATTTGCATATGGTAGCCACATTAGTCAGTCTGATCCTGGTTTGGCATCGCAGTTATGCAGGGAGTCGTCCTCACAGGGCCACAGTGATGGTATCATGATTTGGGCTTTTTGGGGTCAATCTAGAACACAGCTGAGGTATTCATCCAGTCAGCTCTTGAAGCTCAGAATATTTGCTGTAGCTGACAGTTGTGGCACCTGTTGGATCCCACATATTTCCAATGGCATTTGATTGAATAACCAAGGTGCCCGGCAGGGCCGTAGAGGTATGTGAAGTGGTTGAATGCAACTGTTTGCTTGCTTTGCCGCCCATCAGTTCTGACCCTTTGAAGCAACAGATTCTGCCAATTTTTGACAGGTTTTTCATGGTCACTTTTGTTACAATTTTTTCATTGACATCGACAGTGTAGCCTTCCAGAATTTTCCAAACCTTCATGACCATGAATCTTTCAAAAGGTCTTTGGATTGATTACAGTCTCAAGGCATTTGATCTGTCATAATAGTCTATTTCCTGTACCTCTGTTATATTAGAGGTGAAGTTTCTTTTCACTTTCAAATTTTCAGAAGCACCTGATCCTTAGCAATCTAAAAGAAGCATAGCTTAGCTATAGGATATTCAAAAAAATGCATCCAAACGTGGAAATGGGCTTTAGCAAGATAGTTGAAGTACTTCCATAGCAGTGTGTTCTAGCTGATGCAATGGAACTCTCACTCTGTGCGTGTTTGTACAACTCATCAGAATGCAAAACTCATGTAGCCTAGATTGGTTCTAAGCTTGATTTGTCAATGAAGAACAACAAGAACTTGTTGTTATGTTGAAAACTGTGCTGAAATGATAAAATGTAACCCACTTTCACAACAGTGCTGCCTCAACAAATATGACCATTGAAGCAATGCATTAGTTTCAAAACAAGAGATTAGAGGAGTTGTTCCTTGAATTGTATTGAGTTAATTTTAAAAAATGGACAAATACTGACTGCTCCTATCTTGATCTTGTATCAATTGAACCCCCAGAGTTCCAGCAGATGAATTCATTGAACAGTTCATCAATGCTCTTCACACATACGAGGAGCATGCCTTCATTACAAGAATACAGACCAACTATTATTGTGACACTAAGAATAGTTGGAAGCCTAGTAAAGTCTTGGTAGTATATATCTGTCTCCACTGATAATTATTCCTTTATACTTGATGAAGCACAAAGGTATCATTGGAACTATCATATGGCAACACTTCATCCAGTCATTGTATATTATAACAAGGAAAGATTAATTGCTCATCTAAACTTTGTTGTGCTGACCTCTCCTGGAGGCTGGCTCTTGCCCTGTAGTGCTGCACTGGTTGAGAACTTGAGAGACAAAGGTAAGATATCAGATAAACCTTAACACATTCACGTCTTTAGCTTCCACGCATTTACACATATAGCATTGACCGGGGTGACTCCCGTATTTTCTGCAGACTATGAAATAACTCAAGAAGTACGCAGCCAAGAAAAGTCGTATTTACAGTGTGTATGGCTACTATTATGACCATGAAGCACCGTAAATTTCAACATTCTATCATCAACCAAAAAAAAGTTATTTAGAAATAACCATGTGGTGAGCTAGGGCCCCTTATCGAGGGGGTGACTCCCCTCACCAAACTGGGCGATTCCCTGCACCCCTCATAAATCAATAACTGAAACCAAAATCAAAAGTTTGAGAGTACCAACAGAAAAAACATGCCTATATTAGTATATACCAGTTGCTTAAAATGAGCTGTTGAGTAAAATATTACGTCTGTGACAGGTCTTTCTGATGCTCATGTTTTGCTGCAGTCAAACTCGACTCAAAAGTATTTTTATCCTGATTTCAGCACATAAAAAAAAAATCTTCTTTAATTGAAACCTAACATTACTGGAGATCTTTTCTCCACATCCTGAACTAATCATGACCCTAAAGTATCAGTAAATGAGCGAATGTTACGAAAAAACTATTTTTTTATTAATGGGATACAAGTAAAAAATATAATTCTTCAATTCTACAGCAAACTAATTTCATTAACGTGAATACATGGCATGCTAGGTAAGGTATTGTTATCTTGATATGAAAATATGATAGAAAAAGATCGTTCGTGGGTGTTGAACATAAATTACCACTTAGGACTAGACTTGTCACCATGGGTTATATACATCGGGCCATTATAAAAATAAGTTACGCATTTTGAAATTATCTTTGGTATCATTAATTTGGGTCATCTACTTCCAGATGTCACTATATGTGTAAAGAATTGTATTCAATTTCTACTCATCGAAGCAAAACAACAATATTTATCAACATAATATGTGCGGAGAATCTTCCCCTATCGTTTTTTTTCACCTAGGGTGATTCCCTGCGGTTGTATATACCTACAAAAGTTTACATTTCTATCCAGAATTCTTCTTTCGCAACAAACAACACCGTATTCTGAGTATCACCACCAAATTTGTCCCTAATCCAATGGAAACTCTAGCCACAGCATCAAAGTTTGCGGAACGTCAAGCTTTGCCCTAATACAGCGGAACAACGCAGTCACTGCACCACTCGATTGGTACCACGCCTGCCACAAAACACAAGTTCAGTAACCTCACCAATCATTCGACAATCCTACACCATTTTTCATGCACTCGGTCGCAACACCATCCAAACCAGGGGCTTTCCCTGCTTTCATCCCCTCCACTGCCTCCTGCACCTCTTCCCTGCAATGCCTGCCAAAGGTCTCTCTCCCAAAACTGGCACCTGAGCACCACCACCCACAGCAACAATATCAGCCTCTCTGTCATCCTCAACATTCAACAACTCATCAAAATACTCGGCTCCCCTCTTCCGTTAATCACCACTTTCCAACAACAATAACTATTCTGTTATTTGGCCTTCCAATAGCAGGCCTAGAATCATTTGCAGCTTCCTGTTATTACTCCCTTTATCCTTATAGAATGCAAGAGGCATTAGCTCTTCGTTCATGGTACCGTCATAAGTGACGACAAACTTACAGTAGCGAGAAAAAAAATCGGTAAAGGCAGCGCCAAATTCACCCTATTTTAGTAGGGAAGAAAAAGTAGAGCTTAAATCATAAGGGCGGGGCTTCGATCACTCTAACGCGTGACTGCAGTGAGGAAGGTTCCCAATGTTAGAAAGCGGAGTTGTCGTGTTTGTAAAACCTTTTGTAAATATAATAAGAACTTTTTTTACATATGTTCATATTCAAAAATTCTTGACTCGCGTTCAGGCTCCGAAGGAAATTGAACCCAAATCAAATCCAATAATTTATGTCCCCAGGATTTTGGTGAGAAATTAGTGGTCAAAAATATGTGTGTGGGGTCTCTGTAAATGTCCAAGTTTAGGGCAGAAGTGGAGGATATAAGTAGCTTAAATATATAGTCCAAACGGCTATCGAGGCAGTTTTATCCTCGGGCGTACGGAGAGGCGACCATAGATGAGGGGGGGAAGAATGGGAGATCAAGGCAGTTTTATCCGCGTGCGTATGGAGGGGCGACCATGAGGGTCGAAACCAATTTGACTGAATTAATGAAAGAATAAGATAGGTGTTAATTAGCGGTGGGGCCGGAGTTAGCGAGTGAACGGGGGCGTAGGGTAGTCGGGAAGCGCGGGAAAGGAAACGGAGGTGATAGACTCATTTCGGACAGATGGATAGCTTTCAAACTATCTTTATTTACATAAAAGTATTAGCATTTCAATGTTTGGGTATATTGTATTGCAATTTCATTGCATGTCATGTTGCATATATGCATTTTCAATGTTGGGTCCTCTGAATGTTTAGGATATTGACAACCATACATTATAAGATATATTTTTTGATTGATAATAACAGGTACGTAACAATTTACATGCTGTATTAGAGGTTGATATTGAACACGTATTCTTCTTGCACAAATCCTAATTTCCGAAAACGTTCATGATGAATTTTTTAACCTTGGTATGATTTCTACGTCGTTCACTGTTGATCAATTTACATGTGGCATAGTTTCAATTAGTTTCTTGTTATTTTCTCCGATTGTTTTATTTATATCTACAGCATTCGTCATGATCTTTTTCCGTTTGATATATGTGCAGCCTTAATTTGAACGAATGTCACATCGCACGTGACTTGTTTATATATGTACGAGCTTATTAGTAGATCGATTATATACAATATAATCAGCAATTATATAATTACAGTTATAGTATATATCCTTAAACGATGTGCTGAAAAACGTAATATCTCCATGCTTGCTAGTGTTTCAATGATTATTT
>SDVV010031295.1:0-11567 GCA_016164225.1 Gammarus roeselii
ATATATGTTTTCAACTTTGATGATATTTAATCACACAAAAAATTCATCTTATTACGACCGAAAGTGAAAAATTGTTAAAAAGGACATCGGAAATGTGTCATTTGTATCATAGATCGTGCGTGGAATATATCTGGAGTTTATGGTGAAGTAGCGAAAATAAAACTAAGAATACTTGCATTCGATTTTTAGAACCTAAATATATAGACATTTTGTTTATAATATCCGTTGAGAATTAAACAGTTATATGCTTGCATGCGTAAGAGGGCTTATAGGAAGGAAGAAACATCCTTCATTGTAGAGAAGGCGTCTCCCCAGGAGAACTTACCTGTGAAGTTGCACCAGTTTCTGAATCCATGAGCAAAAGATGTGTTCATTGCTTTCATCCTGGAAGTCAACAATTCTTGATAAAGTGTCTTATGGAGACAGCAGAATCCGGGGAAAAATCCACTTGATTCATCATCAGGGCCCCATAAACATCATCAGGGCCCCATAAACATCATCAGGGCCCCATAAACATCATCAGGGCCCCATAAACGTTAAATATTTGTACTGATATTGTAATAAGTGTCCTATTTCCGAGAATTGATTTGAGCATCCCAGCTCAACGATTGTATGTCTTTATGAATTTATGTATTTGTACACCACTTTTAAGACTATCCACGGGGCTGAATCTTCTTGAATAAATTGCGAAGACAATTCCATTCTCCCCACAACGTTAAGACAATGAAATTCGTACAATAACATACACATAGATATATGGGTCTCGATTTTTCATACCCCCAAAGGATGACAGCAAGTTCCGAACGATCTCATTGTCTGCTCTAAGTGGTAAATAAATACGTAGGGAATAATCACCACATCAATTCCACTGCATGAGCTTAACAATGATTTTGTGTTCATTTGTGAAAAAAGTACATCATTTCATCCACCCCGAGGTTTTTGTGAAAGGAATATATTAAGACATACAGTGCGGAGTTAATTTTTGGTTGGCCTGCAACGTGTTTTAATTTGAGATCGAAGTATATTATCGAGGAACGAGTGTCATTTTCTGTAATGAGTATGTAACAAACATTTGGAATGCGCAATAGGGAAACACAATAAAAGTCCTCGTCTCCAGTCATTGTGTTTTGCTCTCTAAACCGTTCTACGCGAGCCATTCTGCCTGGAGGACATGAAAACAATACGAAACCTTTTCGGTTCCTAATTCCATCGCGCCCCAGAAGACATTTTATAAGATCTCACAGATTTACAGTAGCGATTTTTTGTCCACGTGTAGTACCGTACGAAGTTTCTACATGAAATTAAATCATTATACATGGGAAAAGTTATAGACCAACCATAATCAAATTTCTTTCACTATTGAGCATGACTAATTTTGTTTCGTTATTTTTCCCATTCCTCTTCAGTGCCGACCAACCATTGTTGCACTAGAGCATCTACTGGAGAGGAGCCTCCTAATATAGTACGATCTGCAGATCACCGTCCTCGACCCTACATCCTGTTAGGGGCAACATACACTATCCAGAAACATTTCCATAGCAGTTTGTCCAAATCAACCTTGCATGAATCGGACAAAGTAACGGACGACTGTTTATAGGTACTGTATTTTGCCAAACACTGCCATCAGGATTATCAACTGTTGCCCGGTTAATGATGTGGCCAGGGAGGCAGTTTTATCGGCGCCGCTGAAACTGCTCAGCAGAGCGCGACCTCTAAAAAGGTTTGGTAATTATCGACGAATTAGCAAATGATGGAAACCTCATCGGGTAACTTCCCATCCGCCTAACGATGGAAACTATTGAGTAGAGATCCCATCAGTAAAAAATGATAGCCGAAGCCACAAGATATTAGTTAATATATTTGATAATACTAACCTGCAACAGTTTTGTAGTATATTTTGGAAGTTTCAATCCGGTTGGTTAGCGTACCGTGTGCATTTCGGGTGGATACGATTAAATCGAACTCTTAAAGGTATATATTTAGATAGTTTATGCTTTCTTACATTAGTAAACGACTACACAGTAGCAACTGTAGTAGAGGTACTGTTATTAACTTGTTTAATAACAAAAATCATTGATGCCACGCATAGAATGCTGGAACCAATGCTCTGCTGAAGTGTTCGTCTCTTGATTCGTTGCCCCGGGATTGGTCGCCGGGCCAACCGACCTATCATCAAAGTTTCGTTACCTTCTCAACGACAGTCTGTCAATGATACGCAGTAGATTATGCCAGCACGATCATCATTACCAGCGGGCAGTGCTAACATACTACATTTAACAATGAAGGATGTGGAACGCTGCGATCACCTCTGTACGGATTTCAACCGAGAACCGACAACATTAAAAATGAACCTCACTTACAAAGTACGTCTATCAGTTTCCGAAAGTACTTCCCCAAGCTAATAACTCAATCAGAGGCGTTAAAGACATTAATATTTGAACAGGATGGGGCCAAGAGCTTGAAATTATTTGCATTCGTTCAATGTTTCCTTGTACTTAATTCTTCGTTCATGTTGTCATAGTAATTAAATTAAAGTAAAACCAATTCTCATCCTTCGCGTCAATGGTCGTATTAATTTAATCATGAATACAATAAAATAAGCTTGGCTTGTATTGTTCCAACAATGATGATGAATATGACAACAATATCAATAAATAAAAACTTTCAGATTTATGCCGGATAAGCTGATTGAATTTAAAACCCCAAATAAGGCGATTTATCCAAAATCAGGGAGTGTTTGGGAAACACGGCGCTGGGGATGTTTTAGGCGAGAAGTTATGGCTGCGGTGTTGAGTAAAGTGGAGTAGTTATTAGTTTAATATTATCGCCTGATAGTCGGTTACTCACATTAAGGAAGGAACTTATGTGATCAACCCACTGGAGATGAGGTTAATACAACAAATGTAGGCAGCGTTCACTATTGGCTTGTTCTTCAATACGTTCAACTCTTTGATGAGAATTAAGTAAAAGCGATTGCATGGAAAACTGAGAAAAGTGTAGTTAATTGACGGCGCGCATTGGGCCTTGTAACAAAAACTCCTGACAGCCGAGTCGGTCTCAAACGTTGGTCTCGCCGATACTGAGACCCACCATCCAGCGCTGAGCAGAGATGAGGTGTTTATAATTGGTTAATTATTTTATGGATTCGAGGAATGGAAAATGCATTTTAAATGAAGCAAATTTTACTATAGGGTATTTGTACTAGACCGTATATAAATATGTATTTCACAATAGACCTAAATCACGTCCAAATGGTGCATTCCATGATAAAATAGTCGACATGATTAAATCTCACGCTATTTTTCAAAAAGATCCACATCACTGATATTTTCTGTGGGATGTTCGACGGAACAAGGCTTCGTCGTTACATTCGTTGTGCCAGCGAAAAGGAGACCCGAAAGATCGTTCTCCCTAGAAGCGGTTAAACACTGCCTAACGAAATCTAAACACACGATTTGTTCACATTCATTTGCTGAACTGCTACTTAATAAACCTTTGTATAGGAAGGCTTATTAGATATATTCTAACGTTTCTGGTATGTCCTGACTAACTGTCATATGTAATTATTTATAATAAACGGCAATATTTTGCCAGAAATAAAAAAAAATCAAGTGGAGTTTTACCTGGAGATCGGAGTGGTAACGATACGTCACCACAGCGCGTAATTGTTCTGTTTGGAAAATTTCCATTAGAACGGTCATTGATTCCCTTACTGTACGAGCCGTAGTTCCTTTTTGCTGGAATCGGATACTCTCTGTGTTCGTCTCTTCTACCTCAAGTAACAAATTTTCTTGAACCATATTATGTTCCATCAGCCTTTTTAATAGAGTAGGGCCAATGATCCTCGATGACGTTATGCCACACCATACTAATATGCCGCACCATACTGTCATGCAACACCATACTGCTATGCCACACCATACTGTTATGCTACACCGTACTGTTATGCCACACCACAATGTCATGCCTCACCATACTGTCATGCAACACCATACTGTTACGCCATACCATACTGGTATGCCACACCATACTGTTATGCCACACCATACTGTTATGCTACACCGTACTGTTATGCCACACCACACTGTCATGCCACACCATACTGTTATGTCACACCACACTTCTATGCCACACCATACTGTTATGCCACACCATAATGTTATGCCACACCATACTGTTATGCCACACAATACTGCTATGCCACACCGTACTGTTATGCCACACCATACTGTCATGCCACACCATACTGCTATGCCACACCATACTATTATGCCACACCATACTGTTATGCCACACCATACTGTTATGACTGTCTTTCAATCTGGGGGAAAGACTGCCTTTAAATCTTGGGGAAATTCACCAAAACCCGTAGAGAGAAAGTACAACGTTATATAAACTTTGCAGCTAGAATAACATGGGATGGTAACCACAGAAAAAGAGACCCCGTAAGTCCTCTCCTCGAAAAATTACAGTGGCTGAATATCGACAACAAACTGGCACTCCATGAGTCGATCAGAATAAATAAAGATCAGCTAGAAAAATCATTCACCCGGCAGCCAAACGCACATATATTCTCGAGGTGAAAAGAACAATCTATTCACAAGAAATAATGATACTCTGCACGTTGAACACAGGAAAACAAAAACTGCCTGTCGAGCTTTTTCGATTACTGGACCAAGATCCTGGAACAACCTCCCAACAAGCCTCAAAAAACTTGAATCCAACAAGTCCTTTAGGAATAGGCTTAGTGAACATCTGTTGACCGATCAATTCACAACGGTAACTTAGTCAACAAACACAAGCTAAATGCATAATACCAATAACCAGAAAATGCATTTTTGTTCATGAGCGACCACCACCACCAACCACCACCACTACAACTTTCAAAATTGAGACACCATCTAATCGTTGTTACTCAGACGATACATATGTTTTCTATGTTGTTACCGATCACAATTGTCTTTGCCAATTTCCATAAGTGTTAATTCGCGTTTTGTCTGTTTCTTTGCTTTAAATGTTCCAGTCGTTTTAGTATAATTAAAATACGAACTCAGTTTTTTTGAGGAACGATAGGCAGCTTCTAACTTGACAAAGGTTTACTCGATTTTAATACAATTAATTGAATTATTTCCAACAATTACAGTACCATTTTTTGATGATACAACCGTTGCCTTATAAGCTAACATTTTGCTTTGTTTTCTATAACAGTAGTATACTCATCAAACTTGTGTACGCCAGCATTGTATTGTTTCTGATTGTCAATCATTTAATCATTTCCTAGCGGTCCTGAAGTGTGTACATTGAATATTCAATTGTTTGGTATGTATTTTGGGAATAAATTTGTTTTACATAACGTATGTCGCCTATTCACCTCTTCATTATTAATACAATGGTTTAGACCCATTTTTCCCAGCCCTATTTCGTATTCATATTTTTGTGTAATTCATGTTGTCCATCCACATCTTTGTCATCGTACAACAATGTAGACTACTCATTACAATATGTTAGCACATTTTGATGTCCCAAACCCATGTTCTCGGGACTCTAACCACATGCATGCGTGATTTTGCCACCACATGTACTTATTATTTTCCACACCCATGAATTTCGTTATTTATCAGCCCCCAATTATTTTCATTTCTCAACCTCGCGTGTCACTGGTTTTCCAACGCTATGTAGTCGGAATTATTTTGTCTAAATAGACATTTATGTATGTGCACAGATGATACTATTGTGAATAATATTTCGCTCCATGTAATCCGTACCGGCGGACCCTAGAGATGAACTGTGACGAATTCAAATTGAACTTTCGAGGAACGATAGGTAGCTTACAGCTTTGACAGAGGCCAACTCAACATGAATATAATTTATTGAATCATTTATCGTACCAGTTTTGAAAATACAATCGTTGTCACATAAGCTGATATTGTGCTTCCTCGTCTATAACAGAAGAATATTGATTCGGTTTCTGTACTCCAGTATCGAATTATTCTGATTGTCAATCATTTAATCATTCCCTAGCGGTCATGAAGTGTATATATTTCAGTGCTATGTATATATTATATGAATAACTTATGTAGTCTATTCACCACTTCATTATTCATACAATGTTTTATATCCATCTTTGCAATATGTTAGCGCATTTCGTCATGAAACATGTATATCCAGTGTTATGTTTATATTGTACGTACAATTTATGTCACCTATTCAACCCTTTAGTATACATATCTTACCCCCTTCTTACAATATGTTAGCGCATTTCGATATCCCAACCCCATGTTCTCAGGATTTATTTGCCCCATGTATTGGCGGTTTTCTCAATCCTATGTATTTTCGTAATTTTCCCAACCCCATGCATTTCATAATCACCCCACCCCATGTATTTCGTGCCAGGCCTTCCTGATTCTTACCTCAAATAAGATGTCGATCATCGATTATAATATTATAATTTATAATCTGTCGCATGAAATCAGAACCAGCGGCGAATTTCAAATTGAATTTTCGTTTACGTTAGTTCAAGTAGTGTTAACGGCAATAAAATTTAATGTGTACTGTTTTAAAAAATGAAAACCCATTGACAGAAGATTGAAATAAAGAATTTAATAATAATTTAAATATTAAACTAATGCCATCCATATGTGTAGGTATGTGTGTGCACATATTAATGTGTATTATACTGATTGCCATCCATACATATTGTAAGGTGTTTGCACAGATGAATGTGTATTATACTGATTGTTTATCCATAGATGTAGGTAGGTATGAGCACATAGGAATGTGTATTATACTAATTGTCATTCATATATGTAGGTAGGTGTGTGCACATATGATCGAGTATTATACTGATTGTCATCCATATATGTAGGCAGGTGTGTGCACATATGATTGTGTATTAAACTGATTGTCATCCATAAATGTAGGTAGGTGTGTGCACATATGATTGTGTATTATACTGATTGTCATCCATATATGTAGGTAGGTGTGTGCACACATGATTGTGTATTATACTGATTGTCATCCATATATGTAGGCAGGTGTATGCACATATAAATGTGTATTACACTGATTGTCATCCATTTATGTAGGTAGGTGTAAGCACATTTGAATGTGTATTTGTATGTGTACATTGAAGGTGGTAAATTGTGAATTCCATTCAGTTCTACGAAGGCGAGCCAGCAGCACACTTGAGATGAGCTGCTATGTATTCATTTTGAATTTATCAATTTCACGCCCATGTGTTTTTTATAAGATTTTTAATAACATATATTGTGAATCATGTTTTGAAACATGAAGCAGCAACAAGCCGGCCGCCACAAATTCACTTAATCTCTCGCTTCGCTAATTCAAATAGCGCATATGAATACTAAGTTTGATGTATTATACTAAGTATTGACGATCCATTGCTAGGCGATGGAATCAAATGATTTAATAATAATAATGCCACACCATACTGTTATGCCACACTATACTGTTATGCCACACCATACTGTTATGCCACACCATACTGTTATGTCACACCATACTGTTTGTGCCACACAATACTGTTATGCCACACCATACTGTTATGCCACATCATACTCTTATGCCACACCATACTGTTATGCCACACAATACTATTATGCCACACCATACTGTTATGCCACATCATACTGTTATGCCACACCATACTGTTATGCCACACAATACTATTATGCCACACCATACTGTTATGCCACACAATACTTTTATGCCACACCATACTGTTATGCCACACCATACTATTATGCCCCATCATACTGTTATGCCACACCATACTGTTATGCCACACAATACTATTATGCCACACCATACTGTTATGCCACACCATACTGTTAATTGAGCTGTATTAAGCCGATGCTAAAGTACTTGTCGAGGATTCTCCTGCGCCTGTGATCATCAGTGTTGCTTATAAACGTCTCTATTGAGGTAGTAATAAGCTTCATCCGTCATCATTAGGCTCGTATGATGAAGGATGAAGCTTATATTAGGTTTGTATAAATTCTTAATTTTTAGGTTCGTATGAAGTCCTAATTTTAAGGTTCGTATGAAGTCTTGATTTCTAGGTTCGTATGAAGTTTTATTTTTTTTGGTTCGTATGAAGTGTTAATTTTGAAACTTTTTTAGAAATACGTTGCAGGGACCTGCGAGACATTCCCAGTTTAGTGGAACGTTTCCTCGTCGAAGTTGTGGGCCGATCAGCAACGCTTGTTGAAACAAGCTGAATCGAAAATTTAGTTCGAATGATTCTCGGTGTGTCACAATTTTTATCAGGACTTCTTCCGTCATTAAAAATGTTCCTGTGCTTCCTCTGCACTTTAATGGCTGATCCATTACATTCAAAGTGAAGTTCCATAACTTTTGCTTCCTACTTTTTCATGCAGAACACCATTTGTAGGGATAAATATAACAATTTATTAGCGCAATTAACAAAAGGGTTACTGAAAAAAAACTATACCTAAAAATGATTCCCGTCCACATGTAGGAATGCTTTTTTTTTTTTTGCCGACTTCCATAATCGGGCACACTTGCCACTGTAACGGCACGTGTACCTCCACACGAATCGCTTCGTTATCTTTCATTTGAGAGTAAACGTTGATTACCACGAATGAGAACCAGTGTACGACGACAAGGGAATACATTTGCTACCTGCAAACTTGGGGTAAAGCTGTCATAACTGTCACTGAACCAACGCAATCACTGAACCAACACAATCACTGAACCAAAACAGTCACTGAGCCAACGCAATCACTGACCCAACGCAATCACTGAAGCAACACAATCACTGAGTCAACGCAATCACTAAGCCAACGCAATCACTGAGCCAACGCAATCACTGAACCAACGCAGTCACTGAGCCAACACAATCACTGAGTCAACGCAATCACTGAGCCAACGCAATCATTGAACAAACGCAATCACTGAACCAACGCAATCACTGAACCAACACAATCACTGAGCCAACGCAATCACTGAGCCAACGCAATCACTGAACCAACGCAATCACTGAACCAACACAATCACTGAGCCAACGCAATCACTGAGCCAATGCAATCACTGAGACAACGCAATCACTGAACCAACGCAATCACTGAGCCAACGCAATCACTGAACCAACACAGTCACTGAACCAACACAATCACTGAGCCAACGCAATCACTGAACCAACACAATCACTGAGCCAACGCAATCACTCAGCCCACGCAATCACTGAACCAATGCAATCACTGAGCCAACACAATCACTGAACCAACACAATCACTGAGCCAACGCAATCATCGAACCAACGTAATCACTGAAATAACGCAATCACTGAACCAACGCAATCACTGAACCAAGGTATTCACTGAGTCAGAGCAGTTACAAAGCCAACGCAATCACTGAGCCAACGCAATCACTGAACCAACGCATTCACTGAGTCTGAGCAATTACTGAGCCAACACAATCACTGAGCCAACGCAATCACAGAACCAACGCAATCACTGAGCCAAAGCAATCACTGAACCAACGCAACCATTGACGCAATCACTGAACCAACGCAATCATTGAATCAACGCAACACCGAGCCAACGCAATTACTGGAACAACGCAATCACGGAAACAACTAAATCACTGAACCAACGCAATCACTGAACCAACGAGATAACGCAATCACTGATCCAACGCAATCATTGAACCAACGCAGTAACAGAATTAACGCAATCACTGAGCCAACGCAATCACTGAACCAACGCAATCACTGAGCCAACGCAATCACTGAGCCAACGCCATCACTGAGCCAACGCAATCACCGAGCCAACGCAATCACTGAACCAACACAATCACTGAGCCAACGCAATCACCGAGCCAACGCAATCACTGAACCAACGCAACCACTGAACCAACGCAATCACTGAACCAACGCAATCACTGAAATAACGCAATCACTGAGCCAACGCAATCATTGAACCAACGCAGTCACAGAATTAACGCAATCACTGAGCTAACGTAATCACTGAACCAACACAATCACTGAGCCAACGCAATCACTGAGCCAACGCCATCACTGAGCCAACGCAATCACTGAGCCAACGGAACCACGGAACCAACACAATCACTAAGCCAACGCAATCACTGAGCCAACGCCATCACTGAGCCAACGCAATCACTGAACCAACGCAATCACTGAGCCAACACCATCACTGAGCCAACGCAATCACTGAGCCAACGCAATCACTGAGCCAACGCCATCACTGAGCCAACGCAATCACTGAACCAACGCAATCACTGAGCCGATGCAGTCACTGAGCCAACTCAATCACTGAGCCAACACAATCACTGAGCCAACGCATTCACTGAGTCAACGCAATCACTGAGCCAATCCAATCACTGAGCCAACGCAATCAAGGAAACAATACAATCACTGAACCAAAGCAATCAAGCAGTCTACATTCTAGTCTTTTACTATTACACTCTGAGGGACTATTCATCTCCACGAGGAAGAGCCAAAGAATGACTTGAATTGTAAAGATTTCTGGTTGTGCCTTGTGCTCAGACTTCCGTCGGGGGCCCCAGCAAGACGTAGAGGCGACGTCAAGACGGTCCCTGCACTCAACACCAGAAGCTTGCATTAGACCTATTTTATGCCACGACATTTTTCGCGTCTCTCCAGCTGTCTCGTAACCTATTCAATACTTCCTTGTTTGTCACGTTTTGTGTGTATGCCAAACGCCTTGACTTGTAATTTGACCTTGACTTTTCAGGGCATGACCTTGCTATGTATGAATTTGGATTGGAGCTGGTGCGTAACCAAGAGGAGGAACGGTGGGGGCGACCGCCATGCACCCAATTGATTTAAAAAAAATGAAAAAAGGCACAGGGAAATTTGTGGCTGCGCACCTTGATTGGATAAGCTGCTGATTGTTGGAGTTTACCTTTTGATAACAATTTCGGGACAGTCCATTTCTGTCGGACCAAATCATTGTAGGTGAAAAAAATGCTATTAACTATTAAAAACTACTAATATAATATGCTATTAATATAATACAATGCTATTAATGCTATCAATGCAGTAAACTTACATCAATTTAACCTAAGTTTATATGGGCCGAAGATTTCCAATTACAATCTCCCACGGAGATCGCGTCTCTCCATTGCTTTATAATGGAGTCCACTCAAATGAGTGCCCCTCAAAGAGTCAGTGCTTTATAATGGAGTCCACTCAAATGAGTGCCCCTCAAAGAGTCAGTGCTTTATAATGGAGTTCACTCAAATGAGTGCCCCTCAAAGAGTCAGTGCTTTATAATGGAGTACAATAAATTGAGTGCCCCTCAAAGAGTCAGTGCTTTATAATGAAGTTCACTCATATGAGTGCCCCTCAAAGAGTCAGTGCTTTATAATGAAGTTCACTCAAATGAGTGCCCCTCAAAGAGTCAGTGCTTTATAATGGAGTACAATAAATTGAGTGCCCCTCAAAGAGTCAGTGCTTTATAATGAAGTTCACTCATATGAGTGCCCCTCAAAGAGTCAGTGCTTTATAATGAAGTTCACTCAAATGAGTGCCCCTCAAAGAG
>SDVV010031296.1:0-11567 GCA_016164225.1 Gammarus roeselii
CTGTAGTGTGGCCTCCCATCATCACAGAATGCCTTAATCAAGCCTCCCGTTCCATCCCTCTTCTGTAGTGTGGCCTCCCATCATCACAGAATGCCTTAATCAAGCCCCCCGTTCCATCCCTCTTCTGTAGTGTGGCCTCCCATCATCACAAAATGCCTTAATCAAGCCTCCCGTTCCATCCCTCTTCTGTAGTGTGGCCTCCCATCATCACAGAATGCCTTAATCAAGCCTCCCGTTCCATCCCTCTTCTGTAGTGTGGCCTCCCATCATCACAGAATGCCTTAGAAGTGGAATTACCTGATGATGATGAGAAAAATGTGACCCATATTTTTCCGAGCATTCTTGCCCATTTCCCACTTAATTGGAAAAATATTGTTCCTCTAACATAGCGTAATTTGATGTTATCGTACGAGTCGTGACTCTACAGAAAGAGGTCCTGCCTAGAAGTGTATTCATCTATGTTACGTTCCTTACCCAGTTATGTCTGTAGGCAAAGTTGCTCAACTACAATCTTGCGCATTTTATAAATACACATGTACACTATTTTACCAGAACATTGCATACACAGTTGCATGTGCGCGTGCACAAACGCACATGCGACCACGTGCACATCAGAGCGTCTACGCACATCCACACCTGCACAACTGTAATAATGCACATGTGCACTCTCAGGTTCATGTATGCGTTCACACGTGCAAACATGTGCGTGTTGGCTTGGGAGCACCGGCGCACACAGGCGCACTCCAGCGCTCTTCGGCCACTTTCGTTGGTGGTGGAAGAGAAAGTGCACATGGTGATGAGGATGATGGTGAACAACAAGAAGGTGACGAAGGAGGTGGTGGTGAGGGTGTTGAGGTTGGTGTATACATGTTGGTGGTGTGATGTTGATTGTGGATCTCGTGTGATGGTGAGAGGGGTGTTCACTGGTGGTGTGATGGTGACGATGGATCTGGTGTTGATATGGATGAGTACTGTTATGGTGATGGGGAGGGTGAGAGCATTCATGGTGATGGGGAGGGTGAGGGCAGTCACGACGGTGGTGAGGGTGAGGGCAGTCAAGGCGTTGGTGAGGTCAAAATGAGACGGTATTGTTGTGAGGGTAAGGGAAGTCAATGTAGTCGTGCGGGTGAGGGCAATCATGGGTTTGGTGAGGATGAATCCAGTCTGTTTTTTATACTTGTTAGGAGACAAAAACAGTCATTTTTAGATAAACTAGGTTGTTTTTTAATAGTAAAAAGATTAGTTCTACTGTAGAGAACACCGTGAATCTGTGCAGTTTATAAAGTAAAAAAACATCAAAGCAAAAGGTTGTTGTAGGAAACAGCATCTAACAATGATACTCGAAAGAAGTCAAATCAGCACCTGAAGGGAAAGCCACTGAACCACGATGTTGATTACTGATTGTCCCTCAGTTGCATTCCTCTTTAAACCAATGGTGACTGGTATCAATGATTGACACCGTTTTGTAACGAGCCGGTACCAATTCCGGCAACATTCTAACCGCACTAGTGTCAGCGACGAGCACTATTTTCACCATATTGGTGTCATTGCCGGACATTATTTTTCAACTATCATGCTGGCACTGCTGCCAAGCACTCTTTCTGAAACGTTCTACACCCGAAAGCTGATGGGCAGCGTTTCTGTTGAATTTGTCAGGTCGCGACTTGAACGATTCGATGGTTTTCTATTAACAACTTCTTTCGAAATTTGTTTCATTCTTCGACCACTCTATTTGTGAAGAAGTTAGGCGTTATGGTGGTAAAACAGCTGGTGAGGGCAGGCACGTTGGTGAGGGTGAAGACTGTCACGGTGGTGGTGGGGGCAGTCATGGCGGCGAGGGTGAAGGCTGTCACGGTGGTGTAGGGAGCAGTCATAGTGGTGAGGGTGAAGACTGTCACGGTTGTGGTGGGAGCAGTCATGATGGTGAGGGTGAAGACTGTCACGGTTTTGCGGGCAGTCATGATGGTGAGGGTGAAGGCTGTCACGGTAGTGGCGGGGCAGTCATGGTGGTGTGGGTGAAGGCTGTCACGGTGGTGGTGGGAGCAGTCATGGTGGTGAGGGTGAATGCTGTCATGGTGGTGGAGGGGGCAGACATAGTGGTGAGGGTGAAGACTGTCACGGTGGTGGTGGGAGCAGTCATGGTGGTGAGGGTGAAGACTGTCACGGTGGTGGTGGGGGCAATCATGATGGTGAGTGTGTAGGCTGTCACGGTAGTGGCGGGGGCAGTCATGGTGGTGAGGGTGAAGGCTGTCACGGTGGTGGTGGGAGCAGTCATGGTGGTGAGGGTGAAGGCTGTCATGGTGGTGGTGAGGGTGAAGGCTGTCATGGTGGTGGTGAAGGCAGATATGGTGGTGGTGAGGGTAGCCTTATTAGTGAGGGTGAAGGCTGTCAGGGTAGTGGTGAAGGCAGATATGGTGGTGGTGAGGGTGAAGGCTGTCACGGTGGTGGTGGGTGCAGTCATGGTGGTGAGGGTGAAGGCTGTCACGGCTGTGGTGGGAGCAGTCATGGTGGTGAGGGTGAAGGCTATCATGGTGGTGATGAAAGCAGATAAGGTGGTGATGGGGCCAGCCTTATTAGTGAGGGTGAAGGCTGTCATTGTGCTGGTGAAATCAATCATATTGTCAAAAATGCCTGGACATTTATAGATCATCGACTGGAGTGAACTGTTAATCAAGGAAGTGGAGTCAATTAGGATATTGGTCTCTAAGAGAGCCAGGCTAGCTCCAAGAGCGAACACTCTTACAATATTATTCGGTATGGTCCTGTAAATTATTACTATGCCATGGACAGAAAACGATAACGAATGAAAAAATATTTCGTTGCGTGTCAGGCATTACAAAACATTTACAAAACTGGTACAGTTCGACCCTGAGAAAATGCCAAACACCGGTAAAAGCCGGGCACTGAGAAAACATCAAGCACTGATAAAAATGCCGGGCACTGAGTAAATGTCAAACACCGGTACGGACCGGGCGCGGAGCAGCATATGGAGCACTTAGAAATAAATGAGAGGTGCTTAGAAACATGACAAATATCGAGAAACATACTAGGCACTTAGCAATACGAGAGGCACCAAAAAACATATTAGACAAATACAGGGTGCTCATCGTGATTCAACGCTGCAGTATCGACAAAGCTATTGGAATTAAAAAACTGTAAAATTAATCTAGGATCCGTGGAGTAGAATTATTATTACGAATATCCAACATAAATCTTATTATGAAATCTTCAAGAATCATTTTCTGCTCGATATTCGAACTCATCAAAATGTAATTGATAAGATCCATTAAGAACCTCTGTCCTCATACAATAACGTCAAAAATTCATATATGAAGTTCAATTTCACGTGGGAAAAGTCGTATATGTTTCCCGATCAGAAATTAACAATAATAAAAATTTTCTCGCTACTGTACACCATAAAGGAATAAGTCAATTCTCACGGAATTTACGGAACGTCGTCTGGACGAGGCAAAATCTCTCGCACAGAAAATGCGACATAAAGAATTAGAAAGAAATGTTTAGAGGAAACTCCATCTTCGCCCGACGAGATTTTCTTTGATCTCCAAGTTCTCCCTCACTCATGGTTTTCGACGTCTTCCTCTGGGGTAATGCAACGGGGCAACGAAGGGGGAGGCTCTGGTGCCCTGTCCCCACTTTCCTCATTAAGTTGTTTCAAAACGAGTATTACATTTTACTGGTGAGAACACATATTTGTTAAGAATATCCTCACCCACCACTTGTGGTCTTGGCCCACCCTTCAAAATTTACTGGGTGCGCCAATGTGAGAATGTTAGTACAACGTGGAGCACATTGTCCCGTCGAGTGTGTCTGAGAGGTCAGTCGATGACGTTATAGCAAAGATGACAGTATCATGATCAATTGAAAGTAGTATATTACAAATGCATCAACCGACAAGCGGATCATAATCAATATGAAATGTAACTTAAAATGAAAAAAACAAAAAGTGTATACAAACTCTCAATTCTTATGTTGATATAAAGTTCAGTTCATTTAACTAAACTGAAAGGATTGCAGGGTAATAAAGTTACCAAACAAATCATTCCAAACACTGAGAAACATATTTCAGGCACTGGGTAACAAGACAGGCATTGACATTACATGCCAAACATCCATGCAGGAACATCCCGGGCACGAAGTAACTTACCATGCACAGAAGAAATACAAGACATTCGCAATCCTCTGCCAACCGCATCCATCCTCATACTCCTCTTCCTGACTGCTCCAGACCCCTCCCTCCTTCCTCCCTCCCTCTTCTCCCTCCTAGCAACAAATCTTTTCATCTCCTCGTCCCCTCGCCCTCGCCCCTACCCCTCCGTCGCAAAGGAGCGGCCAGCATTGCAGAACTGCGCACGTGCGGTCGGAGGAAGGCACCCGCAACCATGGTCCACGCTTCTATAGACAATTTGCAGCAGAAACAACAAAAACGGGCTTCCTCGGAACGAATATCATCAACCAATACCAGGGCAACAGTTGTGAACCAAAAGTCTGAACGTGTCCCTGTAGCTGTTGTTGACAGTTCTTGGTTTTTTATTTCAGCTCTACATAGCGAGAACCATCATGATGAGGAAGCTTGTCAGTTTGTCAATTAGGTGTTGGCGATAAAAACATATCGAGTCGGTTCAAAAGTTGAAAAATTGTGCACGCAAACATTAATCATTCAGAAACACAGATTGACGCAGACATAACTCATGTAAGAGAGTATAATATTCCACTAACAGGTTGCTGAATGTTTCCGATGAAGAGAAGTTCCGACAATCTAACTTGCTTAACCCACCTCACAGATATTTCACTCCAATAAAAGATTTTGGAGAATGTTAAGCAATACGCACTTATCTCCTAGGTTGGTGACTCAGGGGCGACCCCGGGGTCGACTTACCTATCCTGACATCACTTCACATGTCTCTGAACGTAAGATGCAAAATGCGACTCCAGATGTGAGCTTCTTAGGCATCTTATGATGCCGCCGAGATAAAAATGAAGTTAAGTAGCTTACTGAAACGTATGCCCACTGTCGAGCGTACCCAACAGGATCGGTACCAATGCTATCCTTTCTGATCCGGTTTATGATGTAGCATCGCCTTTGGAAGCTTCACTGAGAAGATATAAACCCACCACGGAAGGGTTGAGGAAACCAGATGATCGCCATTATGTACAAAACGCAGCCTGAAAATGGTCTTATTATTGCTTGAATTCCAGCAGCCCTACAATGAGAATCGATTGTATGAGAATACATCCATAAATACATGCAATCAAACTGCATGGTTGTTGGAATCAACACATGAAAATCTGGAATTTATTGCAATGATAGTACCTGTTGAAGTAACTGTTGCGTCCGGTGGCTGCTGTTGCATTATGTCATGGCGTTTACGTTCGTGTGTGCGTATTCCTTCAGAAGGCGTACACATACATGTGCGTTCATCTCTACCAGCGTGCTCCTCCTAACCTACTCCTTACTTGCAAGAAACCATAAAAAATGAGAAGCCAGTCGTCCTCCCTCTGCCTCCTCGTCTTGTGGCATGGGCAGCTAACATCTATGGGAATCATCGTTCAGCAAGTTTTGTCAGCGTTCGTCTGGTTGAGATCGCCAGAATGCATCGTTCGGTTTCGCTTTCTCCGCCGCTGCTGCCGTAGCTAACTGTCGATTGGTGGCTCGCTGGAGACGCCGCCGGCTCTTCGGTCGCACGTTCACGCGACCAGATTAGAAATGCCTCCAAGTTTTCTTTTGATCCATCCTTCTCTCCTCATGATCAAGTGCACTACCAGAACTGTTCTTCGTCTGGTGCAAGGTCCCTTCACAGTAGAGAGAAGAAGTACAGGCGATATTAGGTTGAGTGGCGATAGTGGGTCTTCGCTACGCCAGCACCACCTGGTATCCAAACGGACGGATGCAACAGACTCGCTAAATGTAGGTTGCGGGGAATTTTTTTCCTCTTTTTTTCCCATTTGTAGGCGAGTTTATTTAAAGAGATGACTGGACAGAGAGCGTCGTACCTTGCATAATGCAGCAAGTAATCACGCAGTGGCTTGGTGCTCTTCCTCTTTTCTCACCTTTTATCTTCTCCCTACTCTTACTGCCACGTCTCAAACGCATGCAAAGTTGATAGAAGTCTCCAAAGTAGCTAGGGGCGAAATGGCTTCTCTATGAGCAGCCTAAAATACTCAGCAACAATAGCGCACTTTCGTTTTCACTAAAGAGCCTCTCTCCATTGGACCGTGGGGGAAACATTTTGTGTTCGAAGTCGTTAAAGGCGATCTTTGGTGTTAGCCTGCAACTCAAACACATGTCGCCGGTCGAAAGCAAGTCTCTCAGACAACAGTTCCACCAAGAAATGCTCTCCCATTCACAGAGTACAAAGAAAAGAGAACAAACGTCGTTGCGTGCACACCCTAAGAGTGATTCAATTGCATTTGGTGAATGCTAGGCCAACGGCGTTCCCTCCCATTGCATCGCCGATCAAAATTTACGGTTGGCGACGTTTGTCTTCGCATTTTCCACTCAATCCTACAGTAGAGATGTAAGATCAAATGAAGACTTTTCGGGTAGCATTGCATCAAATTTTCTGGTGGAATTACAAAGCCAAATACATTGACAATGGAGAGTTGTACCTGCTCTTCGCAGTAGCAAATACGAACTTTACTTTCGGAGATACAGTTCTCTCCATCACATAAGGTAAACCCAACCAGTGGACTTTGAAGGACCAAAGATTTACTAAAATACATCAATCTATCCCCACTTGTTCTCTGATTAGTTTAGCTTCAATAGAGGCGGTTTCTTAAATAGCTGCTATCTTCTTCACTTGTAATCGTTTTGCATATAAGCACTTGAATCAGAAAATTAGACTCCTCAAACTCAGTTTGTCATTTTCGATTTCGGTTCTCCCGTTTCCTACCCATCCCAACAACTGGTATTCTACTCGCTCATGCTTGCCTCATCGCCAGGCAGGACACGGACCGTTTCCGGTTGGTGTAGACGTGAGGGTCGTCACTGATGATCGTTGAACTGGGTCGAGTGTGATGAAGGGTCTCGTGACGGAATGAGCGAGACCGGTTGAATCAATTTGACGTCTCCAAGAAGAGGTCAAAGGAATTACGCGTTCTACCATACAAACATCAACCTGGTTTACAAGCCAATATTGTCGTGCGAAACAATGTATGGCACCTAAGGACACTGTGTTTGCCCTTATTGCTCCATTGATGAGAGCAGTTTAGTTGAGTGCCTTAGGTCGTATAGTTTCCACCGACAAATTTATTGCGTTGCTTGTCTAGTGGTGCTAAGGCGTGATGCTCAGGCGTGATGCTCAGGTGCGATGCTCAGGTGTGATGCTCAGGTGCGAAGCTCAGGTGTGATGGTCAGGTGTGATGCTCAGGTGCGATGCTCAGGTGTGATGCTCAGGTGCGATGCTCAGGCGTGATGCTCAGGTGTGTATGCGGTCTCATAATGTGATATATACTGTTAGGATATAATATAATTTCTTCGGTCATAGAAGTAGAATCCCACATATATGTTGCAAGAGTCAGTTGATACTCAAAATTTGTATCAAAATATCTCTGAAACCAATAATGTACCACCTAATACATTTAAAAGTCAACATTCATGCTAATGGTCGACTGAATGTCGAGTTTTATATTCGAAATGCTTTTAAAAATGTGCGTAAAATAGTGCGCTCAGCTGTTAAACTAACAATATCAATATAACCTAATAAAACAACAACTTGGTCAATTTTATAAAACGCCTTCCACGAACTAAAATGCATCTAAGTTTTTTTCTTCGCTTCAAATACAGAATTATTTATCAGGATGTTTGATAAACAGTTTTTACAGTGACTGATTCGAAATTTTTGAGTCAATTGAAACTACTTGATTCCATTGAGTGCACCTAAATTCATGTGACACACTTCCCAGTAGCTAACTCTTTCCGATAGAGTGACGACTTGACACCCTTCTCTTATAAGCGCTCGTAAGAGAAGGGGGTCAAGTCGGTGTTCGAGGAATGAAACTGTACAATCTCAGATCCACACCGTGGGTGTTGATCTGGTCGGTGGCTTATCTTCAGGTGCTGATTTGAGATGTTTCGAGAATCATTGTTAAATGCTATTTCCTTCAACAAACTTTCCCGTTCTTGATCTATTAAAACAGAAAATACACCGACACGAGATGCTTTCTTAGGCGTTCTACTTCAGAACTTACCTTCTTACTATCAAAAGGCAACCCAGTTTAGGCCAAAAGCCCTGTTGTTGTTTTCATACACTTGTAAACACTTGCAATTCATCCCTCTATCGGAAAGAGTTAGCAACTGGGAAGTGTGTCACATGAATTTAGGTGCACTCAATGGAATCAAATATTTTCAATTGACTCAAAAATTCCGAATCAGTTCCTGACGTCAGTTCATATGTTGTGCCTGACGTCAGTTCCTAAGAACCTACCAAGATTGACAGGAGTCGGCCAACCGATGTATTGTGTATTTATGTGTGTCATTAAGTCCCGCGGCTGCAATCTAATGCCTGTTACACAACCCATAAATAATTGATGCAGAGCCGGCCTCCGTGGAATAAATGACGTCCGTGATGTGAGGCGAACGTCCGTGCTGAGACTCTCGCGGCAGTGATACGAATTTGACGTCCTTGGAATGAATCTGACGCTTGTGGTGGAAATCTGACATCCATGGTGAGAATTTGAAGTCCGAGATGTGAGTATGACGTTTATTTTTTTAATATGACGTCCGCGCCGTGACTCTCACACCCGTGGTATTAGACTAACGCCCGAGTTGCGTGTATGACATCCGTTGTCTGAATATGACGCCTTGATATATCAACGATATCTGGTATGAATTTGACGTCCATGATGTGAATATCACGCCGGTAATGTGAATATGACCTCAATGATGTGAAATGATGCCGGTGGCGTGAATCTGACGCCCTTGATGTGAATATGATATCCGTGAGGTAAATATAAAACCCGTGATATAAATATGACCTTCGTGAAATAAATATGACGTTCATGCAGATCCTTTTACGCCCATGGTGTGAATCTGACGCCCGTGGTGTGAATACGACGTCCGGGGTGTGAAACTGGCGATTGTGGTGTGATTATGACGTCCTGTGCTGACGTCCGTACTGAGCCCAATATTCAAAACATCAGTCGGATGCTCAAGATACGAGCCGAATGACCGAAATAGGAGTTTCATCAACCGAATAACCGTAAATTGAGCTTCATCAGCCGAATAACCGTAATATGAGCTTCATCAGCCAAATAACCGTAATATGAGCTTCATCAGCCGAATCTGTAGTACGAGTTCCATCAGACGCATGACCGTAATATAAGCTTCATCAACCGAATAACCGTATTATGAGATTTATGAGCCGAATTACCGTAATAGGAACTTCAAGAGCCAAATGACCGTAATATGAGCTTTGCGAGTCAAATGACCGTAATATGAGCATCATGAGCCGAACGACCGTGATGTGAGCTTCATGAACCGAATAGCCGTGATATGAGCATCATGAGCCGAATGAGCTCGATATGAGCTTCATGAGCCGATTAGCCGTGGTATGAGCTTCAGAACCGTAATACATCCTCGGGTCATCACCTCTTGCCGTCCGTCCCTGCTGAGTCTGCGTCCACAGTCTGAACCTGGCCATCGGGTTCAGTACAGGGCATTATATGACGTCATGTTTCGGTGCATCTTGAACACGAAGAACTGCATTTCTTAGGCAATCGAGCATTGAACGTCACATAGTATATGCACACGTATAATACGGGAACAGGAGTAGGCATTCAAGCATTGAACGTCACATAGTATATGCACACATATAATACGGAAACAGGAGTAGGCATTCGAGCATTGAACGTCACATAGTATCTGCACACACATAAGCAGAAACAGTAGTAGGCATTTGAGCATTGAACGTCACATAGTATCTGCACACATATAATGCAGAAACAGTACAAGGCATTCGAGCATTGAACGTCACATAGTATCTGCACACATATAATGCAGAAACAGTAGAAGACATTCGAGCATTGAACGTCAAATAGTATCTGCACACATATAATGCAGAAACAGTACTACGCATTCGAGCATTGAACGTCACATAGTATCTGCACACATATAATGCAGAAACAGTAGAAGTCATTCGAGCATTGACCGTCACATAGTGTCTGCACACATATAATGCAGAAACAGTAGTAGGCATTCGAGCATTGAACGTCACATAGTATCTGCACACATATAATACAGAAACAGTAGAAGGCATTCGAGCATTGAACGTCACATAGTATCTGCACACATATGATCCAGAAATAATAGTCGTTACCTAATATTTGGTTCAGGAGATGTGCCGGCACAAAGCCTCAACGCCGTCAGTCAGGAATATTATCGACGTCAAGCTTGCTGCGTTGACATTAGAAAGTGACGTGGCCGGCGTCAAGCTCATGACACCGTCCTGATAGACCGAACATCATGGTCATGGTCGAATGGTGTAGGTTCAGCTTGCAGTACTGTTAATTGAGTTTCGATCGTTATGCAGTTGCAGTTGTCTCTAAATCCACGGATCTTATTCCCACCTTTAGCTACAGTAAAAGCAGGGACAAATGTGTCAGCATTTGCTCAGGTAATCATTTAAGTTGTGTTACATGAAGTCAATTAATTTTTGGCTATTTTTAAGCCCTATTATTATTCCAGTTTCCTGCTTTCAAGGGTTTCCTGATTTGCTCACAGGTGAACAAGTATATTAGGACGAGGCAAGCATACACAGAGAGCGAAACAGAGGCGGTGCTGCAGAGGCAGTGCAGCAGAGGCAGTGCAGCAGAGGCAATGCAGCAGAGGCAGTGCAGCATAGGCAGTGCAACAGAGGCAATGCAGCAGAGGCAGTGCAGCAGAGGCGGTGCTGCAGAGGCATTGTAGCAGAGGCAGTGCAGCAGATCCTCTGCTCGCCGCTGTTTTTGTCTCAGTGAAAGTTACTTTAAACCGCGTGCGTTCGAAGATGCTGCGCTGCTGCGGCTGCTGCGCTGCTGGGCTGCTGCACTTCTGTGCTGCTGCGGCTGCTGCGGCTGCTGCGCTGCTGCGGCTGCCGATGCTCATATTGTTGTTGTCATTGACGATGCTGGCCCATCAGCACCAACAACATTGCCTACAGCATCAGCTCGGCAACACTCGTTACTATCACTGTCAATAACACGACAACAAGTTGAGGCCAGACCAGCAGCAACGTCAAAGCACCAACAGCATTAGAGCAGCAGCCACAACAACACATCAGATACAACAGCACAACAGCACAGCAGCAACATCAGCACAGCTGCCACAGCAAAAAAACAGCAGTAACCACTGAATTGCAGTAATAATAGCAGAGCAGAACCAACAACACAACAGCAGGAACAACAGCACAGCTGCAACAACAGTATAGCAGCAAAAAACATGTGCGGGTGTCCGCTCTTCGTAACATGCGTAACAGTAGGTCCACTGCCCACGCGGCACTAGAACATTCTGCAGGCCTTGCACTGACGAGAGATTTGATGAAAATATGCATCTTTAAAGCTAGAAATAGATA